>LPNX010463499.1:247578-310687 GCA_001517045.1 Pseudotsuga menziesii | reverse complement strand
ATATATATATATATATATATCACAACGATGTCTATTTACTCGCAATCCTTCGGTCCACTTACGATCCAAAGCTACCAAGGAAAGGATCTAGATATCTAGACTCATGGCTGTATATATCACAACGATGTCTATTTACTCGCAATCCTTCGGTCCACTTACGATCCAAAGCTACCAAGAAAAGGATCTAGATATCTAGACTCATGGCTGGTAGAATCCCTTGGTTACATGTCGTATTGGTTAACAAAGGTGGTAGGTTATCTTTGGTTGGAACATAGTGTAAGGGCCTGGTGTAAACTCTTGTGTACATGGTCCAGATGTCTAGTAAAGCAATGTTATATTCTTGTTATCAACAATGAATCTTTCTCTAGTGATCCATTCTATGTCTCAATAAAAAAAATAGAATTTTGTTTTAGTGTCTTTATATATGATGATTTAAAAAATTCATTGTATAAAAGAAATTTCAATTGTTTTCATAGTTTTCTAAGGTTGTCTCGTTCTTGTTTTTTGTTTGTGCAAATGGTTTTCACCAGATATGGCAAGAGGTTCAGTGTGATACCTATTCAAATTTTGTAAATATTTTTGTTCAAGTTTTTGTATATCTTTGCATAGTGTAATTTTCATGGTAGTTCTAGGAGTAAATAGGCCCCTTAAGGTCCTAGGGTTTGATCCAAAGATCTTATACCATTCTGTAATGCTCAACCTATCTAGCAGAGCTCTGAGTAAAAATACCTAAGGTCCCTTCCAAAACGAGCGAGTTGTTTCAATAGATTTAAAATAAAGGAAAGGATATTTTGATGCTTTTATGAGTTTCTATGCTCTTGTATCATCTTGTTTACCTCTATTTTCATTTAGTATTTTCTAGTTTCTAGGGATTTAACAGTACTAAGTAGTTAAAAGGATGTAAGCTTATAGCATAGGGAATTACCAATCGTTTTTAACAATTCTGTTATTTATCTATTTACAACATCAATTACATTGATAATAAATCTACTTCTTTTATTTCCCAAGCATTTTTATTTTTGCACTACTATTAACTATTTGATTACTAAATATAAGATAACACAGAATAATACTTGGACTTATGTGGGATGCAAATAGTTACCTTGCTCCTGTAGCCTTTCCCCTTTCCCATCCAAGCCTTTGTTACCAAAATCGGATGAACCACCCTGCCAACCAACTCTGATCGTGTTGGCCCTAGGAAACCGATGGGTTTCCTAGCCCTCAAGCCCACATACCAATAATATTGACAGCAACTTCCTTCCCTTCCGACAAATTTTCGATCCTTGAGTTAACTCCCTCAAGATTTCTCTCATCATTTGTTACAACACTTTCTTTGATATTTTTTCGGAAACTTCCCAAAAAATAACCCCCCAAAATCCATTCAATTCCCTCTCTTTATACCTTCTTCCACCTTCCTTTTCCTTCCCCATTCTCCCACCACATTTCCCCCCAAGCATTCAATTCCCCAAGAATTAAAATATTATGTATTATGTACTTTTTGTTCGTGGATTTAAATGTTATTAAATATAGCTTAGATTTATTTAAAGAATGGATTGTACAATAAGTAAGTATTCTCAAGCTGTCCACTTTGGGACCTTCATGAGATGGTGGATCCATTATTGTCCTTATATTTCATTTAATATGTTAATTAAATAATAATTGAATAGTTATCACATTGACTCTTCATAATTTGGAGTGGCAGTTTAATTAATCTATCAATCTAACTTTGGATTCTTTGTGTGACATGGTATTACTTTTATAATCATTTTAATGAACCCATGTCTTGATTTATATGGTACATTCATTAAGTTAATAATATTGTACAAGGTTTTCGATTAAATCATTTTGATAATAGGAACCTATTAATCAGTTATTTTAACATATTCATTTATGGATTTTGTAATGGATAATCATTTTAGTTTAATGGAAACCTTATAGTAATAATACTATCATCAATTACTATTTATTGTCATTCATAACATTACTACTACTACTACTAATAATAACGATAATAATAACAATATTAATTGATTGCAATTAATAACATCGACATGTATCTGTTTAATCGCTAAGTACCATAGCACTAATCTAGTACACTCTTCTTAATAAACAATGTACATTTATTGGTTTAATTAATCACGATTATGAGTTAAACCATACAACTATCCAAGGTTAATGTTTGTCAATGATGTTTCATACTAACAACACTTCTCTTAATTTCTTATTACGATGTGTACATATAATTAACAAATAGTTTTGTCGACTTATTTTTACACATTCCCTAGCAGCTAAACATCTATTATATGAATTGATCAATGCGTAACTATCCTATTGCATACTACAACTTATATGATTATTTGACATGTTATGTATTTGTATATTGATAGCAGCATGCATGTGCAAAGTCTGCATGCATGGTAAGTACATGCATGGGTTGAACATGTACTATAAACATACCTCCTCTTTCCTACGCATAAATTCTAACTGATACTAATAATCCTTCACACAAAAATGACAAGTATACATATATAATATAATTGCTTTAACATTCTTAGTTATTTAACAGTTACTTTCTTTTATGATTTCCAAGGATCTTTAGGTTCTTATTAACTTAACTGGTCAAACAAGATGGGTACCTACCATCACTAATTCGGTATCATAAAATTCCCAAACCTCAACAATACTAACTAAAATATCCTCCCATATTAACCTATGTATGCATCCTCCCTTTCCTTCCTCTGCTAGTACAAAGTGGATGCTAGCTATACTGACCTAACCACACAGAACTTGAGAGTGGTAGAATTGGCTAACTAGCAGACCCAGCCTCTCCTAGCAGGCATCTGGCCATCATCATCACAACAACTTGGGGAGTGTGTCTCTGCACTTCCCTTCCACGACCTTGGGTATCATAGTGACATAGTGTGGGCAGTGCATCCATCCCTCTTAACATAATGGGTCTATACCCTATCAAACTATATTGTGCCACTATCGAGATTATTGGAATGTGTCATCGTATCATCGCTTTGGTAATTAAGGCTCTCTGCAAGATATGTACTACATCACTCTTCTCATCACGTACCGACATATTACATAGCCCATGTACCCTACGGGTTAGCACTTTACAACATACATTCATAACAATATTAAATCTGTAGTTGTTCCATATTATCAACATTATTTCCTTTCATCACATGGAATCATTAAAGAGATCACATCATGGGTGGGTATCCATGTATCACATCATATCAAGAATGATAATCAAACATACATTTATGAAACAAAGGAATCTCATGGTCACTACAACATAGTAATCTCATAAGCATAGTAACATCATGAAAATGATAAAATCATAACATCATAATCAAATCATATTCAAAAGCATGATAACATCATATCATCATAATCCGTATATGATCAGGTCTAACATGCCAAAATATAGTTTATTGAGTCTAGTTGAGTCCAACAGATAATAAGCAAATACATTGTGATAAGTCTGACTGATGAACATGCCTAGTCAAAATATGGGGTGTTACACCGTAATTGGAATTCTATTGCCTTTAGCTTCCTTAGCAATAAATGGTCTTCCTTTGACTTCGACAATGGGTAAACATAAGAGGTACAATAACCTTAATGTTCTCTCTCTCTCTCTCTAATAAAAATCTTCAGTATGACTCTTCTTGTAAAAGTAAAAAAAAAACTTCTTTTGATGCTCTTTTTATCTTATTTTCCCCTTAAAACTCTTGTGGGTTGAACGTAGATTGGGTGGTTAGGAGGAATATTGTTACCTTCTCCACCCAAGTTCAAATCTCTCTTTATCCTTTGTATCCTTAAGACTTCATATGCACTTCTATATTTCGAATATATTACATTGTATTCTAACTTTACTATTAGCGTTTACAACTGTTTCCAATAAACCACATGTTGTTTATTGTTGGAAAATAAACCATGAATTGTTTTTAAGAAACCACATGTGGTTTCTGGAGCAACCGAATATGGTTATCCGTTAGTCGAATCCGACTATCATTGTAATAATGAATATGAATAGTAAATAATATATTTAATGATGATAAAAAAGGTACAATAGGCTCGCCTCTTATATGGCTTGAGCCAACATAGTGAAGGGTTACACCCTTTCACTAGTAATTAACTAATTTAATTAATATTTTTTTTATATTTGTTACATTGCCACTCCCTTTAAGGAAGCTTTGTCCTCAAAGCTTAAGTATTTTCCTAGTGTCGTTCTTCATTCTGACTCGGTGTCAGTATTAGAATCGGACGAGGTCTCTTGTGCATAGACTTGCACTTCCTTTCCATTGATGATTTTGCACTGTATTGTCTCATTGTTCCTACATTTGTAACGAGGGGTCCAATCATCACCGCATCAACGACATATGTTTATCTTCTTTTTCTTTTTATTATCAGAGTAACCGTTAGATGACTTTGATCTATTTTCCATTTCGTGGGCGTATGATTGAGGTTTGTGGCATTGATGGCTAGGATACCAGGTATCTGCACAATACTGACATTGTGTCTCTTTTTCTTGTCGATAATGGCTATCGCCTTTTGTTTTTATTCCTTCCAATTTGCGTTCTGCGGCTTTTGCTTTATGTCTTGCTAATTCTACATTAGGTATGTCATGTAACTTTAATTCTTTTTGGAGGTGTGGTTTAAGACCTCCTAAATAGGTTTCGAGTATTTACTTGTCAGACAACCCAAATACTCATGTTGATAAGGATTCCCATTGATGAGTGAATTCCTCAACGTTTTCGACTTACTATAGTCTGGTAAGTTTACTGAAAAATTCATCTTCTTTGATTCCTTGAAACCTATTAAAAAAATCATTTTTGAACAAGTTCCAGGTGTAGGTAAAGTTATCTCTCTTCCACCATAAGTACCAATTATAGCCGTACCCTTCCATATGCATTGACGCATATTTCACCTTCTCCTCGTCAGATTGAATGTTGTAAATGTCGAAGTATTCTTCTGATTTGTTTAGCCAAGCAACGCATTGGTCTTCACTCCCATTGTATTTCAACAACTCTATTTTTGCCTTAGGTGGGTGCACTTTGTAAAGGCGACGTTGATTTCCTTTTGCCATATGGTTTGATGGTGGCTCGAAACTGCTGGACGATGAAAGTGACATATCTGAATTGCTTCGTTGTTGGCGATGATTTTTAGTTTTTCTTTTCCCTACTATCTTACTTATAGCATCTATTTTTCTGTTTAATCATGCCTCCATATCTGGTAGTACTTGTGTTTCTATTTCTTGCTTAAGCATCGCATTGTTAATCTTTATTTCTTTTTGCAATTCTTCTTGATTCTTTGTGAGTGTTTCCTGGGTGGCAACATGAAATGAGGCATCTAGCATGTTTGGACTGTTGACATGGCACGGACTGGGTATGAACCTTTGTAACATCTCGAATAATGTATTATGTTTCTGCGTCATGGTGCTCATGTTTTGTGTTATGGTGTTTATGTTTTGCATTACGGTACTCATTTTGTCATCCAAGTCTTTTTGTTTTTCGTTCAGGATGTCAAGTTTGTCATCGAGCGTCCTTTCTAGTACCACAACAAGCTCGTCTTTGAGTAATGTATTGTTATTTTGCATCTTTTCCTTCACACCTTTTAGGTCAGCGGCAAGGGACTTTATGTCCTTCTCCATTTTTTCAATTTGCTATTTTAGCTCCGCCATGGTCTTGGACCTTGTATGCGGAGGCGTGTATTTCAACACTATTTTGGCTAATAATATATTAATTAATTAATTAACTAATAATATTATTATTATTATATATTTTTATAAACTATATTATATTTGTATATAGTTTTTTTTTAATGAATTTTTTTTAACAAATATTATAATGAAAATATAATATTAGATTTTTTTAAAAATAGATTATTATAATAATATTACAATATTATATTATATTTATGTTATATAATATAATATATTGTTTTGTTTTGTTTTATGTTTTGGTTACAGGTCGGAGGAGGGGGCGGAGTGACGGCGTGGTTGAGGTGGGGATGGAGGAATGATGTGGCAGTGATTGGCAGGCAATGAGCAGCAGGAGGGCGGGGGAAGGTTGAGGCGCTGTGAAGAGGTGGCAGGGAGGCGTGTGATGGTGAAGGGAGGTGGCGATGGAAGGGTGAGGCCCTGTGAGGAGGTGGTGGGGAGATGCCGTGTGTGGGAGTGGAGATGAAGATTGGTGGGATGGTGATGATTGGAGGGAGCCGACGGAGGTGATTGGAGCGTGCGGGGGTGGAGAGACGCAGGAGAAGGGTGCAGGGAGATGGAGGAGACATTGGGGGGTGCTGTCGGTGGACATGCAGGGGTGAAGAGAAACGGAAGTGAGGAGCGGAGAGTGCGTAGAGGGTGGACATGGAGGAGCAGAGAAAGGTGGAACGCACCGAAGGTAGAGGAGGAGGCTATGCGTGAAGGTTGCAGGAGCTGGGCGTGTGAGTAGAGAGGAGCAGCAGATGTGCTGAGGAGCAGTCGTGGAGAGGACGTGAGGGAGGTAGATGTGCAAAGGAGATTTAAATGGAGCAGTGGAAGAATAAAAAATGATGAGCCGAGTCCGAGCTTAAATAGGGGTTGAAGGAGCCGAATCCGAGCTCTAATACCAAATGGAGCAACCGAATCCAATTGTCCATTAGTCGAATCCGACTATCATTATAATAATGAATATGAATAGTAAATAATATATTGAATGATGATAAAAAAAGGTACAATAGTCTCGCCTCTTATATGTCTTCAGCCAACATAGTGAAGGGTTACACCCTTTCACTAGTAATTAACTAATTTAATTAATATTTATTTTATATTTGTTACAGTTTCTTATTTTATTTCCTCTTTTCTTCTTTTACTTCTTTTTTTCTTTACCTTTCTTTCTTTCTTTCTTCTTGGCATTTATTTTTTCGCTCTTTTTTTCTTCTTATTTATTTTTATCTTTTTTAGGTCAAAGAGACAATGATTCAGAAAATCTGAGATGACATCTAAAATCCAAGATATGGCCAAAGGCCTTCATCAAGAACCCTTATTTGATACCACTATAACAACCCACTTGGTTGTACTCAAGACTGTCCAATTGAAGATAACTCCATAATATAACATATAATTGATTAATATACAAAATAAGTTTTACAATGAGGATGTAGCATGCATATATAGGATTATATGGTGATTATTCACCAAAGGGATATGTCCCTTCATTAAATCTATTAATGTTATGTTTTATTTGTTATTATATTATTATAGTATTATTATTGATTCTTTAATATTATGTATTTTACAATCAAGATGAAAGGATTTAGAGATAGGGGAAGAAAATTTGGTGGCATGAGTAGTGGATTGGATGCTACGAGTGGTGGCTTGGAGAAAATAGAGTTGGTTGATCGATGCAAAGCGGTTCCAGCATGAAAGGAGGCATCATGCTAGAAAAATAGAGAGGTGGCTAGAGACAAGTGTGGAAAAATTAATGGGAAAGGGAATGTAGACAAAAAAGTGAGAAAATGATGAGGAAATGTGAAAATTGCATGGAAGAAAGCAATCATGCAACTCTGGCTCTTGGGAAAAAATATGAATATAAACTTCCCCTCCAAGGATGATTTTAGGGGCGAATTTTAGCCCAGTGGGCTATTTTTCCATGTTTTTCTCCCAAAAAACATTCGCCATTTTGCATTTTTTGAAGCCCTACTTCGCCCAATTTTGATGGGGTAAAATTTTTTCACCCTAAAAATCGCCAAATTATTATATAAACGATATAAAATCCTTGGAAATTAAAATATTTTTTGAAAAATATCGCCAATCATTTTATAGTTGGTGTTTTAAGAATTGGTAATATTCGCCAACTTTTATACACTTTTAAATAAGTATGGTTCCTTAAAATCATCCCTGTTCCCCTCAATAGTATTGATCGATGCAGAGGATGTTATTAAAAGAACTGCACTTGAAATACTATGTAAGGTGAGTTGAGTTAGGGTGGGAAATGGTGATGCACAAGAGGGCTAGGAAGACCTTGAGATAAAGGGGATATTTAGGGTAATTCATGGTGAGAAATGAAGAGAGTGTGATGACATAAATGATTTTTGCAAACAACAAAGGGAGAGAGAGAGGGGGGGGACACTGGATCCTAAAGTGCAGAGATATTTGAAGGTGGTCTCATGCGTGATAAGAAGGTGATGATGGTGAGGATAGTCCACATAAGGAAATAGTAGTATGTTGGATATAGATGAATATTGACAAAGCATAAAGGATAAAAAAAATAAAAGATGGAAAAAATTAAACCAATGTGGAAATAAGTACAGAATGGAATAAGTGCATCCTTAGACATTTGGTAAAATATTATGTTCTTAAGAAGCCTTGGGATTCTTTCTTGATATATTGGATCATGAAACCAATGACTATGGGAAAAATTGATTTAGATTTTACTGCAGAGGCACAATCCGGGGGCTAATTTTTTTTTTGAATTTGGAGAGGATCGAAGATAAAAGGCCATGAGGAGGGGAGAAAAATTACATAGGTAGATATTGTGGAAGGAGGCCGTTGAACCGAGTTGAAAGTTCAAGATGGAATGAAGAGGCATCTACACTCCGCAGCATAACATGGATATGCACTGATGTTGTCGACCAAGAACATCAATATGACCAGTATTATGAATGTTGACATAGGTAGAAGTTTCATACTTGTGTACTAGTCATAACCATCATATAAATAATATAAATAGTTTTCCAACTAGAGAGAGTGATACTTAAAAGTAAAGTAAATTTTTAGTTGCATAATTTGTTTAGGACAATGGACATTTATTTTGAAAATTAGGGATACACTAATCTGCCAACTTTCTAATTATGATGGGATTGAAGATTAAATATCGACAATAATAGCATGAATTGAAAATGGAAATTTAGTGAATCACAAAGGAATAATATGGTAAAATTTAATTATGTAGACATACTACTAATGTTGGAATTCAATGTCTTGATAAGATATCTAGATAGCTATAACTCTAGACCACTAGAGATAATTTGAATTTTAGTTTTTCATTGTTGTAAGATATAACTTGGAATTCATGAAGCTACTTCATGATGACCCTTTCGTAAATTCAACCTAGATTTCCAAACTTAACATGACCATATACATGTACTAGATAGGTGTTTGATGATATTTATCTAGCATTAAATCTGATCTTTGGTATTTGCTGCTAATTATTCATGGACACTTGAGAACTTGGCTATGGTTGTTTACTCATGTTGATGTAGTTGTAACTTCAGAATGTATTCACTTGTATTTCTTATGTATTGTAACCCGATGTTTATTCTGGGATGTACTTGTGTCATTTCATGCCCTGATGTTCCTATCGAAAGGTTCTATAATGTAAACAATTCATGTCAAGTCATTGTGGGTAACCCTCCTATGGATCAAGGGTTAAAGTCTCCGCAGTTCCTGGGCACTAGGGTTATTAGACTCACCTAGTGAATTCACCCCTACTCGGGTTTAGTCATGTCGGGAATTAGTATAAATAGAGAGCTAGCCTCTCTATTTAACACACACTCATTGACACTCAGTTGTAGTGCATAGCTGAGGAAGAGAAAGACACCGGGGCAAGGAAGAAAGAGGTTACTGCTGTCGGGAGACCATCTTACTATTTTGGGGTCTTACTTTTGGTGCTGATTCTATCTTTGAGGAAGTTGCGGGGTCTTCTCCATTTATGGTTTCGCCGAGGAAAAAAACTGTGTTCATTGTCTCTTGTGTTTGATTGATGTGCTTGTTGTTCTGTCGGTTAAAGATCCTAATGTTATTCTAGCTTAATGTTAAAAATCTAACATGGTATCAGAGCTAACTAGAGAAGAAGACACTAGGAAGCTGCGGGAACTAGGAATTCCTACTTTGTGGATCTCTCTCCACAGTTTTTCAGCAAAAAAAGGTTGGAATAACTCTCCTCCCTAGGGCACATCTTTCTGTCAAAGTAGAATCCAATTCTGAGGTTTTTTAGTTTTGGACCGACACTGCTGCTGGAAATAGGGCATTCCACAGAAGTGAAATTTTTTAGTAAGCCCAGGCCTGGATTGATCTCCTCCACAAAATCGAAGTTAGGGATCAAAATCAAAGCATTTGTTTGGAGAGAACTCTGGAAAAGCAAAACCTTAATCTGCTCCTAAACTAGCACTATAGAATTTCAGCTCCAAATCCAGATCTGACATCTTGACTTGGTAAGATCTAAATCTTTTGTATTTCCATTTGAGGTTCTTAGTTAAGATGTCTCATCATACCAAGCTTGATGAAAAGCTTAAGGGAGCTGATAACTTCCGAGCCTGGAAGTATAGGATCTCCCTGGTTCTGGAAGAAAATGAATTGGACTCCTATATCAGTGAGCAGGTTCCAGTTCCAGAGGGAGATGAGGAAAAGGCCTTACATAAGAAGATGTTGGTTATGGCAAACAGGATCATTGCTGATTCAATCAAGGATCACCTCATACCATAGGTGTCCTCGCTCAAGACACCTAAAGCTATGTTTGATTCCCTAACCAAATTGTTTGAAGGGAAGAACATAAACTGAAAGATGACTCTGAGCAACCAACTGAAGAATGTAAAGATCCAGAATGCAGAAACCATCCAGTATTACTTTACAAGGGTCTCTCAGATCAAGGAACAACTAGAAGTAGTAGATGAAGAAGTGGAAAATGTAGAGATTATAATGACGACCTTGAATGGTCTCCCTAGATCATGGGACTCCTTCATTCAAGGAATCTGTTCCGAAAAGAAGTTAGTCAAGTTCAACGGACTATGGGAAGAATGCTCTCAAGAAGAAGCTCGGACAACATCTCGAGAAGAGAAGATGGGAAGTGAAGATCAAGCTCTCATGGTACACTCCAAGAAAACCAGAAGAAGTTCTCATCACCCCAGAGGTAAGCATTCTCATCAAAGAGATTTCACTAGAAAATACTTATCCAAATTAAAATGCTATACATGTGATGAAAGAAGACACTTTGCTAAAGATTGTCCTAGAAACAAGCTTAACTCCCATAAGAAGAAGGGAAACAAGAGAAGACATCATGCTCATGCTACAGAGGATGATGAACCTTCTACAAAGAGAATCAGATATGAAAGTGAAGATTCCTCATGTCATGAAGAATATGTCTTGATTTCCGCTCTCACAGGAAACATTACTCATGGAAGCATATGACAGGATTCAAGGAATCCTTTGTGAAACTATCAGAACATGAATCACCTCACAAGGTGAAGCTCGGAGATGACTACCAGTATCCAATAAAAGGTAGTGGGTATCCTCCTATAAGCTAGACTTTGGAAAATCAATGATAATGAAAGAAGTATTGTTTGTACCAGGACTAAAGAAGAACCTCCTCTCCATATCTGCATTAGATGCATTAAAAGGAATGAGGGTTGCATTTATAGATGGTCAAGTCATCATGTGGCCAAAATGAAAGACTATTAATGATGCAGTAGTGATTGGAGAACAAGAAGGAGGATTGTACAAATTGAAGGGCCATCCAGAACAAGCCTTGGTCCATGACACAGTAGAGCCAAATAAACTTTGGCATAGAATGCTTGCACATGTGCATTACATAGCACTACCACTTGCAAGCAAAGCTGCTGAAGGTATTCCAGAAATTCAAGCAAAACATGATGGGGTCTACAAAGGATGTGAGAAAGGAAAGAACACAAAGAAGACATTTCCAAGTAGCAAGATCAAAGCAAAGGGAATATTGGAAATCATCCACTCCGATGTATGTGGACCAATGTCATCAAATTCACTAAGCAGGTATGCATACTATGTTTCTTTTATTGATGAATTTTCTAGGAAAACATGGATTTAATTCATGAAGAACAAAGATGAAGTATTCATCAAGTTCAAGGAATTCAAAGCCTTGATCGAGAACCACATTGAAAAGAAGATCAAGACCTTTCGATCAGATAATGGCGGAGAATTCACATCAAATTAATTCAAAGAGTTATGCAAAGACTCAGGGATTAAGAGGGATTTATCTACTCCATATAATTGACAACAGAATGGGATCGTAGAAAGGAAGAATAGAACCATCATGGAAGCTGCAAGAGAAATGATTCATGATCAAGATCTTCCTATGCATCTATGGGCAGAAGCTGCTAGGACAACAGTGTATGTACAGAACCGTACTCCACACAGAGTACTCGAGAACAAGACTCCTGAAGAAGCCTTCTCCAGTAAAAAACCAAAAGTCAGCCATCTCAGAATATTCTGTTGTCTTGTATACATACACATTCCAAAAGAAAAGAGGAAAAAATTAAATCCTTCAAGAAAGAAGGGTATATTTGTGGGATACTCTGAAAGCTCGAAAGCTTACAGAATATACTTCCCAGGATTCAAGAAGATCGACATCAGTAGGGATGTGACATTTGATGAAGACACAACTTACAACAAATCCAGAAAGAAACCTACTGAAGAACCTGAAGAAGCAGAAGCACCCAGAATTCATGATACAACCATGAATGAAGAAACTCAAGAAGAAGATTGAGAATTTGAAGAAACTCAACAACCTATAGATCCGCCTTAGGAGAACAATCCTCATAAGAGGAAATTTGCTTGGGTACGAGAAGCTATCCAAGGTGCGAAAATATATGGGGCTCAAGAAGAAAATCACAGAGAAAGAAAGAGGACCAAATCCTGCTTTGGGTATGTAGAATTGGTATGTGATTTCATCGATAAAGAACCTTCCAATTATGAAGAAGCGGCAAAACAAAAATAATGGAAGGATGCTATGATCGAAGAGTATCAATCGATCATGAAGAATGATGTTTGGGATGTTGTCCCAAAACCAGAAGGGAAGTATGTTGTAACTTCCAAATGGATATACAAGATCAAACATGCTGCAGATGGTAGCATAGAGAAATATAAGGAAAGATTTGTTGCTCGTGGGTTCTCCCAGAAAGAAGGAATAGATTATGAAGAAACCTTTTCCCCTATAGCCAGATACACTTCTATCAGATCAGTACTTGCTCTAGCTGCAGTGATGAAATGGAAGATACACCAGATGGCTATCAAGACTGCTTTCTTGAATGGTGTAGTAGAAGAAGAAGTGTATGTGGAACAACCACTTGGTTTTGAGACACATGACAAGGAGTCTCCTGTATGTAGATTGAAGAAATCCCTGTATGGTTTGAAACAGATACCCAGGACATGGTACGACAGAATTGACAACTTTCTATCTAGTTTAGGCTTTACCAAGAGTAAAGCAGATTCCAACCTTTACTACAAGGTTGAAGATGGCAATCCAACGATGCTCCTACTATATGTAGATGATCTGTTTGTAATAGGTGTGGATGGGTTGATTGCTGATACGAAGAGGAAGCTTGCTGTTGAGTTCGAGATGAAGGACTTGGGTATGATGCATTATTTTCTAGGCATCGAGGTGTGGCAAAATACAGATGGAATTTGCATGGGACAAGGGAAATATACAGTAGAGATCCTAAAGAGGTTTGGGATGATGGACTGCAAGGCCATGACCACACCTATGGCATCGAACCTGAAGCTATTGAGTGATGCTTCATCAGAGATGGTTGATGCTACGATATATCATCAGATGATTGGGTCCTTGATGTACCTGATGAACGCGAGACCATATATTTGCTTTGCTGTGAACACCTTGAGCCAGTTCCTGACAAATCTAAGACATGTTCACTTGATTTCCACAAAGCATATTCTGAGGTACCTGAAGGGTACAGTTGATTATGGGCTCAAGTATGAGGCGAGTCAGAAGATTAACCTAGAGGGTTATGTTGATTCAGATTGGGCAGGTAGTGCCATTAATAGGAATAGCACTTTAGGGTGTTGCTTTAGTATGGGATCAGGTGTGATCTCTTGGTTTAGCAGGAAGCAATCCTGTGTGGCACTGAGTACAACTGAAGTAGAGTATGTCGTAGCTTGTTCAAGTACTTGTGAGGCAGTATGGCTGAGGAAGCTACTATCTGATTTATTTGATCTTCAGTTAGATGCTACTTGTAAATATTGCGATAACCAGAGTTGTGTGAAGTTGTCAGAGAAACCGGTGTTCCATGACAAGTCGAAGCATATCGAGATCAAGTATCACTAAATCAGGGATATGGTGCAGAAGGGAGTAGTGAAGCTCCAATATGCTGCGATGGACAAACAAATAGCTGATGTGTTTATGAAGCCATTGGCCAGAGTGAAGTTTGAGTACTTATGGGAGAAGCATGGTGTTCTCCAGATCGAGGTTCCTTCCAAGGGGAAGTGATGAGTCCTTGAGCCATTCTGACATGGTGAGAGGATTGGTTCCTTCCATGGTTAGATGTAAGGGCTGAGCCATTCTGTCACGGTGAGAGGATTGGTTCCTACATGATCAGATGTAAGGGATATTTGCATTCTTGGAATGGAGGTGCCTGGTCAGTTACTAGGAATACTTGATCTAGGACTAAGGGTCATTCTAATATGACTATAGGATTGGTTCCTACATGATCAGATGTAAGGGCTATTGCCATTCTTGGAATGGAGGTGCCTGGTCAGTTACAGGAAATACTTGGTCTAGGACCGAGGGCCATTTTGATATGACTGTAGGATGTGTTCCTACATGATAAAATGTCAGCGCATGGCCATTCTAATGTGATTGAGGGATGTGTTCCCACTTGATCAATTATAAGGGTTGTTTCCATTCTCTTGGAGAATGGAGGCACCTGGTCAGTTACCAAGAACCCTCAAGCTGGGGTTGAGAGCCCTTCTAAAATGGTTGTGGGATGTGTTCCCCCCATGGTTAGATGTAAGTGCAGAGCCCTTCTGACATGGTTGCGGGATGTGTTCCCCCCATGGTCAGATGTAATTGTAGAGCCCTTCTGACATGGTTGTGGGATGTGTTCCCCCCATGGTTAGATGTAAGTGTAGAGCCTTTCTAACATGGTTGTGGGATGTGTTCCCCCCATGGTCAGATGTGAGTACAGAGCCTTTCTGATGTGATTATAGGATTGGTTCCTACATGATCAGATGTGAGTGTTGGGCGTGCCTTTCTGACATGGTTTCAGGATGTGTTCCCCCCATGGTCAGATGTAAGTGTTGGGTAGACCATTCTAACTTGGTGTGAGATATAAGCATTGAATACGACCTACATGGAGGAGAGGCCTACAACCAGCATGAAAAAGGGCTGGCTCTATAGAACTTCCTGTGATGAGAAGAATCATGAGATAGCACCCATGATGATCCAGTGATGATGATCCAGTAATGATTATCTAGATCGAGTGATGATCCAGATCCAGAGATGATCCTCCAGTGATGAAGATCTAGTAGTGATGATCCAGATCGAGTGATGATCCAGATCCAATGATGAAGATGACTTGAAGATGAATATGACGAGAACTTAACAATGATCCAGATGATACAGAGAAGAAGACTTGTGCTGATAAATTGTGTCGAGAGAATACCTTCCTATTTAAGAGGGAGTGTTGATGTAATTGTAACTTCGGAATGTATTCAATTGTATTTCTTATGTATTGTAACCCGATGTTTATTCCAGAATGTACTTGTGTCATGTCATGCCCTGATGTTCCTATCGAGAGGTTCTATAATGTAAACAAGTCATGTCAAGTCATTGTGGGTAACCCTTGTATTGATCAAGGGTTAAAGTCCCCGCAGTTCTGGGGCACTAGGGTTATTAGACTCACCTAGTGAAGTCATCCCTATTTGGTTTTAGTCAAGTCGGGAATTAGTATAAATATAGAGCTAGCCTCTCTATTTAACACACACTCACTCACACTCAGTTGTAGCACATAGCTAAGGAAGAGGAAGACACTGGGGCAAGGAAGAAAGAGGTTACTGCTGTTGGGAGATCATCTTACTATTTTGGGGTATTACTTTTGGTGCTGATTCTATGTCTGAGGAAGTTGTGGGGTTTTCTCCATTTATGGTTTCCCCAAGGAAAAACACTGTGTTCATTGTCTCTTGTGTTTGATTGCTGTGCTTGGTGTTCTCTCAGTTAAAGATCCTAATGTTATGCTAGCTTAATGTTAAGAATCTAACAACTCATTATATGAATTTTCATGATGTCTCATTGGTTGTTAACGTGCTATATGACGATATGAATAGCTACATGATTATATGAGGAGTTATTCCACCATTTGCATACTTGGAGGATCTATTCCACCATGTGCTATATGAACCATACTATAAGTTGTGTCTCAGTTAGGACTTCATCTAGCATGTGACCTTTAGTTAAACTACATCTCCTCTGCCACTCATGGATATGGTCAGAGATATGACTAGATTTGTCTTGTGGAAACAATGTCAACAATTCTGCGTCAGTCTCATAACGGACTCATAACTCAAAGTGTTTAAAAAATTTCATTGCAATCGAGTTAAAGGTATAGAAAGAGGATCATGGAAACTCAATATACTACTTCGCTACCACCCGAGTTAAATTCCTCTAGAAGAGCTACGATCTAATGGAATTGTCCATCAAAGAGTTAAACAAGTGTCATAGATGAAAAGTCATCACATGATTTGTTGGATCTTCTTTAGGCTTCCCTTCAAATATAAGAATTTCTAGAGGGGGTTTAGTAGGGACATGTGGCCATCTAGGCTCATGTAACAATAGACCATTGGTTAATTTCAAAAGATTTGGCAAATTCAAAGTAGGCAAAAGTCGCAACTTTGTATGAGTCGTAGAATTCCAACTTCTGAGAGAATTAGCTTCCCAAGAGTGTCATGGAATGTAAATAACTACAGGATTCATGAAAAGTTGATTATTAGGTCCAAATTTCTAACCAGGTAACATTCGCGCAAATTGTGAAATAGCTTCTCTAAGTATGCTTTACTTTCTATATTACAGATAAATCTCTTGACCTTAAAATCAAATTATTAGTAATATATATATATAATATTTATATATTTTTACTTAAACCAATGTTTTATAAAAATTGTACTTTGAATCAATTATTCATGAATCATCCCTAAATTTATATAATTAATATATAAATATTCATAAACAAGAATTAGATATCATTTATAATATATGATTTATTACTAAATTTGTATAACACTCTCTCTCTATATATAACCTACAAATTTACACAAATCGATATTTAAATCATAATAATTTTACTTAACTCGTTCAAAATATTAGAAATCGTTTATGATATACGATTTATCACTACATTTGTATAATTGGAGATATAATAAACCTTTTTACTTAAATCAATTGACAAACCATTAGATATCATTTTATTGGTATTTTTTTAAAGATTTTGAATTTAAATATAAGTTAATAATAATATCACAACTAAAGTAAAAAGTTAACAAACTTAACATTTCAATCGTTTTTTTTAAATATATTAATGTTGTTTTATGCTGCAAAATGCCTTGTGCAAATCCCAAAATTGCTATCGTGAAATAGACTAGTAACCCCTTCTCTTTTTATTTTTGCTACGTATGTGAGTTTTCCGTTTCTATATCTCTTTTCTATTTTTGCTATGTATGTGGGTTTTCCGTTTCTATATCAGCACCAAAGACGCGAAGGAAATCATACTAAATGGAATAGATCTCGAAATCATGCTATAAATGGAATCGATCTCAAGACTACAACACAGAGAAAGTAATACCACTACAAGTAAGAGAGAGTGGAATCGATCTCAAGACTACAACACAGAGAAAGTAATACCACTACAAGTAAGAGAGAGTACAGTGTCATGCTTGAGTTGGTAACCACTTAAAATAATTGTATAATTAGGTTGTATTTACTATTGGTGTTTATTATTTACTATTCAATACAAATTTTAATTTGTCCAATATTTTGTGTATGTGAAAATATTATTGATTTAAAAAAAATCAAATTTAATAATTTAAATATTTAAGTTTATACGCGTTTTTATTTGAGATTTTGGGTGGATTAAGGTTTATGTTTTTTCATCTACAAATAAAGATGAGACAAGTGTACTGTCGAGATTGATTTTATGGCAGTTGTACAAAAAAAGAAATATAAAAACTTAGTAGCTAGCGGATGAATTGATAACTGATAGCTATGATGGGTAACCCATAGTTAATGAATGAATAGCCAACAGTTCATGGGAGATAACTAGAGGAATGTGAGATAAAAAAAAAGAATATAAAAAATAATTGATAGTTGATAAATGGATAACATAAAAAATGTAGGTGATAACATGTAGCCATTCCATAACTATCTCTTAACCATTTGATCCCTATCTACGTGATCCAACCAAAAACTATGTGGGTGTGCTAGTAGTAAAAATAATTATCATTCAATTTCATGTTTTCGTTAATAATTATTAATAATTAGTTGTTTACTTTTACATTGTTTTTTTAAACATATGTTTGATTTGATTAAATAAATGTCTATATACGTTTTTATTTGAGATTTGGGGTGAACTAAGACCTATGCTTTTTCATTTACATACGAGGATGAGACAATTGTACTGTCGATATTGGTTCTGCGGTAGTTGTTCAAAATTCGAAATAAACAATTATAAAAAAGAAATTTATAAACTAGCACACCCATGGAGTTTTTGGGTGGATCAACTCGATAGGATTAAATGATTAAGAAAGAGTTATGCCATGGAAAACACTCTGGAATATTTTTTTCCCTCATATTCTTTTAGTTGAATGGGTTAGTTATCCATGCCTAGCTACATGTTATCCCTGACATTCTTCTTGTTATCCATTTATCAACTATTAGTTGTTTTTTATACTATTTTTTTTAAATCTCACATTCTTCTAGTTATCTTCCATGAAATGTTTGTTATACATTCATCAGTTATGAGTTATCTAATATCCATGCATTGTCACAAGTTATTTTGAATGACTTGCATATAATCAATCTTGACAATACACTTGTCTCATCCTTGTCTGTAGATGAAAAACATAGGCTGTAGTCCATCCAAAATCTTAAATAAAACGTCTATTGAGGTAAAAATAACTGCTTTCTAGAGGATAATTGGTAGCAATTCATGGATAACTAATAACTGTTGAATGGGTAACCAAGAAATCATGACAGTTAACTAGAAGAATATGAGATAAAAATAACTAATAGTTGATAAATGGATAATGTGAAGAATGTCGGTGATAACATGTAGATAAGCATGGATAAGTCATAGTTGAACCCGTTTAACTAGAATAATATAAGGAATAAAAAACTATTTTCAAATTGTCTTCAATTCCATAACTATCTCTCAACCATTTGATCCATATTTATGTGATCCAATCACAAATTATGTGGTTGTGCTAGTATATAAATATATCTTAGAATTTTGGGGTGCATTGTCATCTATATTTTTTCATCTCTCTAGGTTGATTCTATGAGTGTCATTTGAATTTCACAATAAACTATTTCAAAAAATAAAAAATAGCTTAGTTACCATGTGATAATTACACTTCATGGTAGTTGAAAAATTAAAATTAAAACTCAACATGGTAACTAAAACTTTTATCGACTTCAACCTAGTAATTAAAACTCAGATAATGACATATCCAACTACCTGATTATTAGATATAACTATTAGCTTAACTCCGATGGTGATACAACTCTACCTTAATTTCAACTCAAATCACCACTTTTAATTGAAATGCAATCAGTAATATATATATACTTTTAAATTAACTATTAGATACAACTATTAGCTTAACTCTAATGATTCTACAACTATTAACTTAACCTTAAGTCTAATAGAAGTTATATTGTATTAGTATTAGATTAATTATGAGATAACCATTAGATAAACATTTAGTTGTACTCCAATGACTCCATCTCTTAGTCTGCAAAGTTGACCAACTTCATTTTCCATCAAGACTCAATATTAATCTTATTACTAGTATACCCACATAATTTGTGGTTGGATTAAGCGGATAGGGATCAAATGGTTGAGAAATAGAGATAGAATGGAATGCAATTTGGATTTGTTTTATTCTTCATATTCTTCTAGTTAAATGGGTTCAAATATGAGTTATCCATGTATAACTACATGTTATCATCGACATTCTTGTTGTTATATATATATATATATATATATATATCACATTCTTCTAGTTATCTACTATGAGTTGTTGGTTATTCATTCATAAACCAGTAGTTAGCCATGCATAGGTACTAGTTATCTAGGGCCTAATGGTTAATAGCATATGTTACCTCTTAGGAGGTCACATGTTCAAATCTAGAGGGGGGTAGTGTATGTACACCTCTATAGACTTTAGCAATTAAATCACTATGCAGAGGGGGGTCCATTGTCCCATAAACAAGGGGATCTCATACACCAAACAATCACTATGCCTCGCTTGGCAATAACCTTAAAAATAGATTATTATTATTATTATTTATTTCAAATTTTGAAAAACTACCATAAAATCAATCTTTATAATATATTTGTATTGTGTGAATGCGTAATAAGTTATAGTCCACCCCAAATCCAAATAAAAACACCTATCCGAATAAATATATTTGTTACTAATTTATTAATACTAATTTTTTTCATTATAATTTTTTATATCAAAAAATATTTATATCCATCTTTATAGTCATATTCCAAATAAAACTTTATTTATGGTGCAATAATTTTTGATATATCCAAATTTATGCTCATGTGCCAAAAAACTTATTTATGCTGCTATACCAAAAACCATATAGTGACAGCCACAAACATCGACCGTCAATCCAACATGAACATAGAGCCCTTAATCCATCCATTGAATCCATTTTTGGGTTTTTTCGTTTCTATGTATTTTGACAATTAATTAATGTGTTTGGTTTCCAAATCTGAAGCTCCACCAAATTCGGTACACGACTCTTCTTGATGTCAAGGTCATTGAGCTTTTCTTAGTTGTTTTCTACACTTCCACATTTTAGATTATTAATTATATTTTTGTTTTTTAAATATATTTTTAATTTTTATTACATAAATGTTTATATAAAATAATGACATATTCATGGATATTAAATTAAAAATATTATTACTTCGATAGGATTTTTTATTTGAGATTTGGGCTGCACTATGGTCTATGTTTTCTCATCTATGAATAAGGATGAGATACATGTACTATCAAGATTGATTCTATGGAAGTTGTTCGAAATTCCAAATAAGAAGGAATATAAAAAATAACTGATAGCTGGCTAATGTGAGATAAAAAGAAAAAGAATATAATATAAATGGATAGCATGAAGAATGTTGGTGATAACTTTTATCTAAGCATGTGGTGTTACGTACCCATACCTCGATTATCATGCGGAGTTAAAAATTTCTTAAAGAACCTTCACCGTTCTTGTAAACACAGGGCATGGCTGTGAAACACTCCTCAACAATCATGTTCTAATACCGCACTGTCACGTCCCATCTCGTCCACCATTGATCAATTCGACGATCTACGAAGAAAGATCTCAGAAGAGATCGAACGACGGGGAAAAATCGTGATAATAAACGACGGTCACAATCTGTTCCGCATCTGGGAACAAATCAATGGCTGAGAATCAACTTGTAAGAATCAACGGCGTGGAAAGCATGAACTTGCATGTAATGCCTCTAAAAATTGAAAAAGAAAATTTATTAGGCGAGTTAAACACTACCTATTCTGGACATTATTGACTTACGGAATGTGTCGTACTCTATCGTACAACTGATTTGTCGTAAGTTGTTCTTACGTCCTACTTCCTTACTTCAGTTATGATTATTACTATGTTTACTGTATTTACTTATGGGGTCGTAATGTTGTTTACTTATTTACATGTGTTTACCGTTGTATACCTGATTCTAACTTAACTTTGTTTTTGGAACCAAAGTGGGTTGAGTGGTAGGACTAGTTCTCCCATGTAACTGTCTAAGAGGTAAAAGTTTCTACTTGTCTAGCGGGCTTACTTATTTCTATTGAACTAAGACACTCTTAACATGTTTACTTGCAGGCGTACTTTAGCGACAAAAAACATGTTATGGAGTGCTAAACGTTTTGATCCCTAGTACCCATACTTGCAGCTAGTGACACCTACTGGTTGTTATTATTGTTCCTTTCATACTCGGGTTAGTGGCAGGGTTACTACCACGTTTATCATTTATATGACATAGACTGGTTATCTAAGTGACACTTATTATTCATAGTGTAATTATTATTAACTGTCCATATCCTAGCATATTTTTTTTACAAGTTTATTTTACGAAAAGCAATTAACTTATACTTTCATCTTATGCTATTACAAGTTCATAAATATTTGGTTAAAAGTGAAAATTGGATTTATGCTTAACAACCTACCATGGCATATTGCATATGCCATGGTCCCTTGGCTTAGAGCCTTAAGGGTTGGATGAGCATAGTCCTAAGGCTTATAGCCTAAAGGATGTGAAGTATGTGTTAAAATCAGACCTTATATTAACTTGGGGTGGGGAATATATAATCATAGTGTAAAATATCCATATGGGGTTTATGGCTTTGCATGAAATGGAGACTTTCGATATGGTAACACATGAGAACTATAGAGAAGTGGGTTTGGGATTTGATAATGGACCACAGGCTAGCACCATTAATACTCGTTGGGAAGTGTGGTAGCCCAATGTAGGGCTTGGCTGCACGATGAAGTTTGGCCATTACTCAGTTTCGTTCTTTGTCCCTTTTTCCTCTACGTAGCATGGTGAAGGCGAATTCCATGATGGCAGAGGTATGGTTTTCATTTGGGTTTCCCAACATTGTTGTTTGTTGGTGAATCACTCTGGATTTCATACTTCTCATCGTGGTCTTTCTGGTGTTCTTGCAGGTGACAGGGGAGACGAAGGGAAACATGGTTCGTCCCTTGAGGGAAAGGCCATAACCAACGCCATACCATTACGATAAGCGTGTTGCACAAACATTTACTTTCCCCTCTTCACTTCATGGTCGTTCCTGAGTTGTTACTCGTGGATGGATGAAAGAAAATGCTTGAGTCTAGTTTTGTTATGTATACATCTGGATTTTGGGGTTTCGACTATGTCCGAAAAGACTCTATGTTTGGTGCAGCGATGGAATTGGGATTTGTTATGGGGTTTTCAATTTTCCTTCGGGCCTGAGTTTATAATGATTTGGACTTGTAATTTTTAAAGTGATGTTAGCAACGAAGAGAGCCTTGTACGTTTGACATACTCTGTGTGTAAATTTGTAAATAGTGATTTGTTTTATTATAACGCCAGGGTAGCACCATTGCTTGCAATGGTACCATAGCCAATGGAACCGAATCTGTAAACTTGATTATGGATTTATAAGACTGTATATACATGCATGTGACGTTAATGTCATTACATCTCTGCGTTTTCATTTCATGGTTAAAATACATGTGTTTTATATGGCATTCGCCTTCGTTGGTTATATTAGTTAGGTGAATGACCAAACAATCAACACTGATGGCTTTTGAGGCCACGCCGTGAATGGTGTTGGCACTCACCATTGTAGCTACGATAGCTTAGATGGGTGCATACTTGCTATGTTATTATTTGATGTGTATTAATAAAAAAATGCAGAGAAGACCGAGGGTGGGAAAACTCTGCGGTAGGTTGTTTTCGTTTACAGGGTTAAGCATCGAAATAGTTAGTTGTTTTTAGTTTTCTATTGATTATTTAATGGGGCTGAGGCCATAGATTACAACGTAAGTGAAATTAAGGGTCTCATGACCTCTATGTAAGATTTTGGTCATTGTCTATGGCTCGCATACAACTGTATATAGCGTGGATTTATAAATTGTAGAAGGACTCTACAGGATTCGAATCTTGGTCATTGTATATTATGAGGGTTTTACTATTTGTAATGGTTGCGATTTGGGGCTTAGCACCCATAGGATTCAATCCTGCAATTTCATGTATAATTATGTGATTTTATTATAAATTGTTTACTGTGTATTAATGCTTTTATGGTTCTTAATATAATGGGCACCGTATTTTCTGGTAGGCAACTTGGCATTTGAGTGTCCACACGATTTTATCCCGGGATCTCTTGTTTGATTATATAGTTTGTAAATTAACACTTAAATGATACTTTAGTTACTATTACATGTTGATGTAGGTAATATTATGACATGCAAGTTCTATTGATGTGGTTTTTAATAAGATAGGTTTGGAATTTGTTATTTAAGCTATTGCTTCGTAATGTCAACAAATTTATTGTTTATGATAATGTTTAGTTTTTATTGGGAAATGATTTGGTTAATGGCATAGTTTTAATTATAAAGGCCTTAAAAGATTTGAGCTGGTTCTTATCCTAGCTCTAGTATATGATGTTTAAATGTTATCCTTAGATGTAATTATAGTTTTGATAGATTAGACATATGATTCGTTTTCATACTTGTTAATAAATTTACCATAGTGTATGAATATAATAGAAACCTAGATTTGAATTGGTCTTATTTTTAAATATAATATGCCTCTGCTGACAAAATGAAATTTGTCAGTAGAGTATATAAGTCAATGAACAACTATGAACCTAATTTGAAAAGAATACCTAGTTTGTAGGAACACATAGTTTAAGCATCCAAGATAGAATAGGAGTAAACTAAAAGTGCAAAACCCTTGATGAATATTTAAACCAGAATTAATTTGTAGAGATAAACTTAAATGAATCAAACCCGTAGATAATTCTAGCATAGAGAATACATTTTCAGCCTAGGGTTTATAATTTAGAATGTAAACCCTTAAAGGAATTTTGATAGCAACAAAATGAAACATCTAGGGTTAGAACACATAATATAAACCTTGGCACAATCTAGCGAGCACTTTAATCTAGAAAATGGAATAGGTAGTCTAGAACCTCATACCTGAAGAGTTGATGCTCCTTTAATGGGTGAAACCTGCACACTCAATTAACTAGTATTAAACAATTCATAGGCAGATTTGACCTCTGTATTAGATGATTGAATTACTTGGGAACTACCACGTTCCACCCAACCATGACTCGGAACCATTCCTGGTTTAAATTCGGATCCCCCCAAGCTATTTCCAACATGCAAGTAGCTTAGAGATCCTAAGGCAAGGCTTCCCTATTTTGTATATCAGGTTTGGATAAGGTCTATCAAGTTTGTATAAGGTCTCCTTCTTCCTCTTAGGGAAAAATGTTCTCCAAGAAGTCTCTCTCGAGAATAGGAAGAATAATGAATCCAAAATGATATCATGAGATCCCCAAGCCTCTCTTGGGTTTGAGACTTTATAGACAGAGTTTTTAGTCAAAGAGGCAGTTAAATCAAGAAATGCTTCATTTCTTGATTTAACCCTTTTTATTTAATATAGACTTTTAATACTTAACTTAGGTACTTTTAGCTAGTTCCTAATTTTACTTTTATAGGTATTATATTATTTAATTTTTATCTTAGTAATAATAATAATATATGGAACTTTTCCTTCTTTCTCGCATTATTAATATTATTACTATATTTATTCTTTACACATACTATGTAAAAAGTACATAATAATATATAACATTTGTTAACATTTGTCTTAGGGTATCACATATTGTGATCCTTAGACTTAGGACACTTTCTTCATTAAGGTCATCAGGTAGATGGTTAGGTCTACTAAGTAGGGAAAATCTAAACATCCTTGCATGTTGGATTCCCTCGTATAACATGGTAGTTCTTCAATACTTGATGAGAATACAAAAATTCAAAATTTCATTTAATCACTTATAAATAAGTCTGATGAGATCAATATTTTTCTCGAGTCGTCTTCACTCGGGAATCATTAATTCTTTTTAGTAACTCCTAGTGCTTACCAGAGCCCATACTCAACGCTAGAAAATAGGGAGTTACAAACTAAATGCAATTCCAGAGATCTTCGCTCAACACTAGTGCTATGATGTACTTGTATGATACACATAGGGATACAATGGCCAAGGATTCGATGTTCTAGAGATTATGCTCAACATCAACATGGAAGGCTCCAAGTCTTATTCCCAACACTTCGAAATTTTCTTTTCGTGTGTTCTAGAGATTCATGCTCAACACAAATATAATACTCATGTGCTCCAGAGCTTCTCACTCAACACAAACATCAATCACTCATGTGCTCCAGAGCTCCTTTCTCAACACAAAACATCTCATCAATCATGTGCTTAAGGGTCCACGCCCAACACAAACAAGCATATACATATATATGTATATATATCTATCATCAACAATTGGCTTATGCCCAATGTATAAAACAAATCATCATGTTCATATGCAATTGGGTATTCGACCCAGTATATAAAACATCAAGATAACATCATAATCAATAGGCTCATGCCTATAAGCATTAGGTCCAAAATTCGAGATATTACATCCCTCCCCTCTTAGAACAACACGTCCCTGGTGTTCTAGGGACTCGGAATGATATCATGAAACAAGGAAAGGTAAGCCTTTCTCATGGTGGCTTCATTCTCCCAAGTATCCTCATCAGCTTCGAAGTGCTTTCATTGCACTTTCAATTGGACTATGGTGCGCTTCCTGAGCTGCACCTCTTTTTCTTCCAATATATGAATAGGTTTAGGGGAAAATTCCCCTTCAGGTTCCACCTGTAATAAGGACCAATCAACTACATGTTTAGTGTGATAAACATATTTCTTTAATAAAGATGCATGGAAAACATTATGGACTCTTATGTGTGTGGGTAATGCTATTTCATATTCCACTAGCCCTCTCTTGGCCAGTATTTCAAAAGTTCCACAAAACCTGGGTGCTAACTTACTGCACCTCCCCAAGCTCCATTTTTGTTTTACTTTCAAGGGACATGGTCACCTATTTGATAATCTTTATCTTTTCTTTTATGATCCAAGTAACGTTTCTGGTGGTCTTGTGCTTCTTTAAGGTTCATCTAGACCTTGGTAACCAACTGTTCCAATTCCATTTATAAATCAGGCCCTAACATGAGCCGATCCACTGGGCTATCCCAAGTAACCGGTATTCTACACTTTCGTCCATAGAGTACCTCAAAGGGACTCATCTTGGAGGAATCCTAGAAAATGATGTTATACGCAAACTCTACAAGATGCAGGTAGTATTCCCACTTAGTGGGGTTTCTCATGACATACATCCTAAGCATGTCCTACAGAATCTGAATTACTCTTTCGGTCTTCCCATCTGTCTACGGGTGATAAGCAGTGCTAAATTTCAACTGTGTTTCTAAACCGGAGAATAAAGATCTCCAAAAGTTTCATGTAAACTTAGAATCTCTATCCGAGATGATTACCTCAGGTATCCCTTGCAATCTAAATATCTCCTTCAAGAAGATATTGGAAATGAGTATTTCCTTGTAGGTCGACTTCACTGGAATGAAGTGTGTTGCTTTCGACAATTCATCAACTACTACAAAGATAGAATAATTTTGTTTCTTACTTTTCAGTAGACTGGTGATAAAATCCATAGTAATGACCTCCCACTTCCATTCTGAAATGGGTAATGGCTGTAGCAATCCCGAAGGATGCTGATGCTCAGCCTTGACTAGCTGACATTCCTGACATTTCGCGATAAACATCGCAATGTTGGCCTTTAACTTAGGCTAGAAAAAGTGTCTCTTGACAGCAAATATCATCTTTTGGTATCTTGAATTCCCTGAGTAGGGTTCCCGATGAAATTCTGTGAGGATGTTGGACCGAATGTCCCCTCCTTCTGGAACGTACATTCTTTCCTTGGACCATAGAAATCTTGATTCATCTACCTTGTACTATTTTTGATGTTGAAACAACTTGTCCTCTTGGATTTTCTTGAGGATTTATACATAGAAAGTGTCAACTCTATTAGCTATCTGAATCCTCTCGTGCAAATATGCATCAGTTTGAATTAAAGTCACCTCATATATCATATGAGTTCATTGGCTCAAAGCATCAGCAACCTTGTTCTCTTTTCCCTTAATATGATTTAGCTCGAAATGGTACTCACTAAGGAAATCCAACCACCTGGCTTGCCTCGCATTCAGATTGAGTTGTTCGAATAAATATTTCAGACTCATATTGTATGTCTTTAGAAGGAATTTCCTTTCTATGAGGTAGTGCCTCCACATCTTCAATGCGTGAATGATGACATCTAACTCAATATCGTTCATGGGGTAATTATGCTCAAGTTGTTTTAACTTTCGTTATTCATAATAGATTGCATGATCATCTTGAAGAAGGACTCCTCCAAGTCCTTCCTTGCTTGCATCCATGCAAACAACGAAATCCCCATTGGGATCCGCAATTCGTAGTATCAATATGGTCATCAAAAGCTGCTTAGGATTTTAAAGAATTTCCTCGCACTTGGTTGTCCATAAGAACTTATTTACTTTCTTTTGCAAAGTGGTCATGGGACAAGCTATTCTTGAGAAGTTCTCAATGAAATTCCAATAATATCCGACTAATCCCAAAAAGGACGTAATGTCAGTGAAACTAGTAGGTGTAGGTTAGTCTTCTATGGCCCTAATCTTTTTCGGGTCCACAACTATCCCCATCTCGGAGATAATGTCACCCAAGTATTGTATCTGTGGTTTGTAAACATCACATTTACTAAATTTAGCGTAAAGTTGGTGTTCTCGTAACACTTGTAGTACTATACGAAGGTGTTATTCATGTTCCTCTTTACTCTTAGAGTAAACTAGGATGTCGTCTATAAATACCAAAACAAACTTATCTAGATATTTCTTGAATATGTTGTTCATCATACACATAAAGTTCATGGGTGCATTGGTCAACCCAAACGGAATTACTACAAACGCGTAGTGCCAGTACCTTGTGCGAAAGGCAGTTTTGTGAATATCCTCGTCATGAATTAGTACTTGATGGTACCTAGATCGCAGGTTAATATTTGAAAAGATTTTGGCTCCTCCTACCTGATCGAACAAGTCATCGATCATAGGGAGTGGGTATCGGTTCTTGATAGTCATTTTATTCAGCTGATGGTAACCGATGCACATTCGCATCATAACATCCTTTTTCTTGACGAACAATATCAATGCTCCCCATGGAGACACACTTGGTCAGATATACCCTTTTTATATCAATTCCTACAATTGTAGTTTGAGTTCCACCAACTCTGGTGCACTCATGTGGTAAGGAGATTTGGAAGCCAGAACTGATCCTGGTGTCAGTTCTATGGAAAAGTCTAGGTCTCGTTTCAGAGCTAGTCTTGGGATTTCCTCGAGAAACACGTCCTTGTATTCTACAAGAACAGGAAAATCCTCCATGCGTTGTTCTTTCTCAGACTCTATGTCTTGGATGTTTACTCCAAACCACTTGCAGCCTTTCCTAATGCATTTCTTTGCTTGTAAGGCATATATTTGTCTTACATAAAATTTCTTTGGAATTCCTTGAATCTTCACTTGATTCCCTTGGCTGTCTGTACACAAGATTGACTTGTGTAAGAAATCGAGCATGACATGGTGATGTTCCAACCAGTCCATGCCAATAAGTATATCATACGATCCTAAGGGTAGGATGTTCAGGTTTAATTTCATTGGAAAACCATTCAGACCTCGCAATCCTTAAGTATTTCTAAAACTTTCCATTTCGTACCTATGGCTAACTGAACCAACGAAGGTTTATAATGTTTTACCTTGCCTAGTTTGCATACATCAACAAGTTTAGGAGAAACACAGCTCCAGAAAGCACCAAGGTCAATAAGTATTGAAATAGAAGTGTTCAAGATCTTACCTTCTATCTCAACCATGGTAGCTTGATGTTATTCCTGTCGGCCATCCAAAGCTGTATAAATCCGCGAGGTTCCATCTATGTCCTCTATGGTTGGTTCTTCTTGTAAGTTGTGCAAGACCCCATTGGTCTTGTTCTTACAATATCGAGCATAATGAGGCCCACTGCATTTCCAGCACTTGATTAGTATTGGGGCAGCATTGGCTCCCCCAACTACTACTAGCTTGTTAGCATTTGGAGATGGTATGTATGGCTTCGTACCTGATTTGTTGAAGTTCTTGTTTGCTAGAAAACTATTTTTTTGTTTCCTATATGAGGGTGGGTTAAACCCTAGTTTGTGGTTATCATAGAAGTTCTTAGACTTGTCTTTGTTTTTGTTCATATTCTCTTTCCTTAGCAGTCCATGCTCATAGCAGAGCCTAGCTTTGTGCAATGTGGTGTCCAAAGTTTTAGGCAGTTCAAACTCAATCCTTTCTTGAAAGTTGGGAGGAAGACATCCTAAAAATTTATGGATTTTTACCTTTTATTCCTTGATGTATGGTACATAATGTAACACATATAGAAATATGTTGATAAAAGCATCCATAGTCATGGATCCCATACGAGTTCGTGAAACTCTTTTACTTTTCTGTCGAAGAATCTTTTCGACGTATATTTTTCTTGAAAGATTTTGTGGAAGTTACTCCAGCGGATTTCCTTTAACTCATTTTTCTTGGTATGTTTCAAACATCTCCACCATCTTGCTGCTTTTCCATTTAAGTTCTAGATGGAAAGTCGAGCCTTCATCTCGCTTGAGTAGTTATGAACTGGGAAATATTTTCTCATTCCCAACAATGATTCTTCAACTTTCACCCTCGTGTTTACTTCACCTTCATAGGTCAGGGCTCTTATTTTTCTAAACTCCCCCTGCAGATTGTCATCGCTTCTTTGATTTTTTCTGCATGGAGAAAGAGAGTCATCATTCGAAGGAATGTGATGATATCCTTCCAGATCTTCATGGGTACATTCCTCTTTTTATTCTTCTCTTGGGCTGCTGGCGCGTTTATGGTAAGGTTCCCTTTTGTACATGTTTGTGGAATGAGTGGGCTTCCCCTGCAGGCCTCCTCACATAATATTTCTCAATAATGCTTCATTAATGTCTTGTTGTTCCTTTCTCTCATTCAAACTATCTTCTCTGAAACTTTGCAATTATGGTTGAAGACTGTGTATGGTCTTAAGAATATCTGAATTCAGTTCCACCACTAGTTTTGCTTCATGGGTGGGGGTGTTCATATTTCCTTCCCAACTATTATCTTCTTTAGTGTTCATGATCTGAACTGTTCTGTAAAAATTTCTTGAAATTGCAAACTTTGAATCACAGGGAAAAAAAATTTCTGTTAGTTAATCATACTTTATTTTGTTTGCAGCTAAAATTTGGTATACCCATTGGTCTCTTAGTTTTGAAACTGGGCTCTGATACCACTTGTAATGTCTCTAAAAATTGAAAATAATTTTTTTTATTAGGCTAGTTAAACAATACCTATTCTGGACATTATTGACTTGCAGAATGTGTCGTACTCTATCATATTGCTGATTTGTCATAATTTGTTCTTACGTCCTACTTCCTTACTTTAGTTATGATTATTACTATGTTTATTGTATTTACTTATGGGGTCATAATGTTGTTTACTTATTTACATGTGTTTACCGTTGTATACCTGATTCTAACTGAACTTTGTTTTTGGAACCAAAGTGGGTGAGGTGGCGGGACTAGTTCTCCCATGTAATTGTCTGAGAGGTAAAATTTTCTACTTGTCTAGCGGGCTTACTTAGTTCTATTGAACTAAGAAAATCTTAACCTATTTACTTGCAGGAGTACTTTAGCGATGGAAAATGTGTTATGGAGTGCTGAACGTTTTGATCCCTAGTACCCATACTTGCAGCTAGTGACACTTACTTCTTGTTATTATTGTTCCTTACATACTCGAGTTAGTGACAGGGTTACTACAATGCTTATCATTTATATGACATAGATTGGTTTTCTAAGTGACACTTATTATTCATAGTGTAATTATTATTAATTGTTCATATCCTAGCATATTTGTTTTACATGTTTATTTTACGAAAATCAATTAACTTATACGTTCATCTTATGGTATTACAAGTTCATAAATCTTTGGTTAAAAGAAAAACTTGGATTTATGCTTAACAACCTACCATGGCATATTGCATATGCCATGGTCCTTTGGCTTAGAGCCTTAAGGGTTGGATGAGCATAGTCCTAAGGCTTATAGCCTAAAGGATGTGATGTATGTGTTAAAATCAGAACTTATATTAACTTGGGGTGGAAAATATATAATCATAGTGTAAACTATGCATATGGGGTTTATGGCTTTGCATGAAATGGAGACTTTCAATATGATCATGCATGAGAACTATAGAGAAGTGGGTTTGGGATTTGATAATGGACCATAGGCTAGAACCATTAATGCTCATTGGGAAGTGTGGCAGCCCAATGTAGGGCTTGGATCCACGATGAAGTTTGGCCATTACTCAGTTTCGTTTTTGTCCCTTTTTCCTCTACGCAGCATGGTGAAGGCGACTTCCAGGATGGCAGAGGTATGGTTTTTGTTTAGGTTTCGTAGAATTGTTGTTTGCTAGTGAATTACTCTGTATTTCATACTTCTCATCATGGTGTTTCTGGTGTGCTTGTAGGTGACAGGGGAGAGAAAGGGAAACATGGTTTGTCGCTTGAGGGAAAGGACATAAGCAATGCCATACCATTACGGTAAGCTTGTTGCACAAGCATTTACTTGCCCCTCTTCACTTCGTGGTCATGCCTGAGTTGTTACTCGTGGATAGATGAAAGAAAATGCTTGAGTCTAGTTTTTTATGTATACATCTGGGTTTTTGGGTTTCGACTGTGTCCGGAAGGACTCTGCGTTTGGTGCAGTGATGGTCTTGGGATTCGTTATGGGGTTTTCGATTTTCCTTCGGGCCTGAGTTTATAAAGATTTGGATTTGTAATTTTTATAGTGCTATTAGCATCAAAGAGAGCCTTGTACATTTGACATACTCTATGTGTAAATTTGTAAATCGTGATTTGTTTTATTATAATGCCAGGGCATCACCATTGAACCGAGTGTGTAAACTTGATTATGGCTTTATAAGACTGTATATACATGCATGCAGTGTTGATGTCATTACATATCTGCGTTTTGATTTCATGGTTAAAATACATGTGTTTTATATGGCATTCACCTTCATTGGTTATATTAGTTAGGTGAATGACCAAACAATCAGCACTGATGGATTTTGAGGCCACGCCGTGAATGGCGTTGGCACTCACCATCGTAGCTATGAGAGATTAGATGGGTGCATACTTGATGTGTTATTATTAGATGTGTATTAATACTAAAATGCAGAGAAGACTGAGGGTGGGAAAACTCTGTTGTAGGTTGTTTTCGTTGATAGGGTTAAGCATTGGAATAGTTAGTTGTTTTTAGTTTGGTATTGATTATTTAATGGGGCCAAGGCCATAGATTACAGTGAAAGTGAAAGTAATGGTCTCATGACCTCTATGTAATATTTTGGTTATTGTCTACGACCCACATACAACTGTGTATAGCCTGGCTTTATAAATTGTTGAAGGACTCTACAAGATTTGAATCTTGATCATTGTATATAATGAGGGTTTTATTATTTGTAATGGTTTTGATTTGGGGCTTAGTACCCATAAGATTCGATCCTGCAATTTCGTGTTTAATTATGTGATTTTATTATAAATTGTTTACTATGTATTAATGCTTTTTATGGTTCTTAATATAATGGGCATCGTATTTTCTGGTATGCGACTTGGCATTTGAGTGTCTATGGGATTTGATCCTGGGATCTCTTGTTTAATTATATAGTTTGTAAATTAACACTTAAACAATACTTTAGTTATTATTACATGTTGTTGTAGGTAATATTATGACATGCTATTTCTTTTCATGTGGTTTTTAATAAGATAGGTTTGGAATTTGTTATTTAAGATACTGCTTCATAATGTTAACGAATTTATTTTTAATGATAATGTTTAGTTTTTAATGGGAAATGATTTGGTTAATGGCATAGTTTTAATTATACAGACCTTAAAAGGTCTGAGATGGTTCTTATCCTAGCTCTAGTATATGATGTTTAAATGTTACTCTTAGATGTAATTATAGTTTTGATAGATTAGACATATGATTCATTTTCATACTTGTTAATATATTTATATGTATATATATTATATCTTACTAGGTTATTTTAATATTTACTATAGTGTATGAATATAATAGAAACCTAGATCTAAACTTGTCTTATTTTTAAATATAATATGCCTCTGCTAACAAAATGAAATCTGTCTGTAGATTATATAGGTCAATGAACAACTATGAACTTAATCTGAAAAGAATACCTAGTTTGTAGGAACACACAGTTTAAGAATCAAAGATAGAATAGAAGTAAACTAAAAGTGCAAAACCCTTGATGAATATTTAAACCAGAATTAATTTACAGAGATAAACTTAATGAATCGAACCCTTAGATAATTCTAGCACAGAGAATACATTTCATCCTAGGGTTTTTAATTTAGAATGTAAACCCTTAAAGAAATTTTGACAAGGAAAAATGAAACATGAAGGGTTAGAACATATAATATAAACCCTGGCATAATCTAGCCCACACTTTAATCTAGAAAATGGAATAGGCAGTTTAGAACCTCATACCTGAATATTTGAAGCTCCTTTAATGACTGAAACCTGCACACTCAATTAACCAGTATTAAACAATTCATAGGCATATATGACCTCTGTATTAGATGACCGAATCACTAGGGAACTACCATGTTCCACCCAACCATGAAGCAGAACTATTCCTGGTTTGAATCTAGATTCCCCTAAGTTGGTTCCAACATTCAAGTATCTTAGAGCTCCTAAGGCGAGGATTCCCTAGTTTGTATATCAGGTTTGGATCTGTTCTCCTTCTTTCTCTTAGGGAAAATTGTTCTCCAAGAACTCTCTCTTGAGAATAGTCAGAATAATGACTCCAAAAATATATCATGAGATCCCCAAGCCTCTCTTGGGCTTGGGACTTTATAGACATAATTTTTAGTCAAAGGGGCAGTTAAATCAAGAAATGCTTCATTTCTTGATTTAACCCTTCTGATTTAATTTAGTACTTCTAATATTTAACTTAGGAACTTTTAGCTAGTTCCTAATTTGACTTTTATAGGTATTTTACTATTTAATTTTTATCTTAGTAATAATAGTAATATATGGAACTTTTCCTTCTTTCTCACATTATTAATATTATTACTATATTTATTCTTTATACATACCATGTATAAAGTACATAATAATATATAACATTTGTCTTGGGGTATCACATATTGTGATCCTTAGAATTATGACACTTTCTTCATTAAGGTCATTAAGTAGATGGTTAGGTCTACTAGGCTAAGCAACTATAAACATCCTTACATGTTGTATTGCCTCATATAACATGGTAGTTATTCAGTACTTGATGAGAATACTCGAAATTTCAATTAATCACTTATAAATAAGTCTGATGAGATCAATATTTTTCTTGAGTCATTTTCACTCGGGAATCATTGATTCTTTTTAGTAACTCCTAGGACTTACCAGATCCCATAATCAATGCTAGAAAATAGGGAGTTACAAACTTAGTGCAATTCCGTAACTCTTCGCTCAACACTAGTTCTAGGATGTACTTGTATGATACACCTAGGGATACAATGGCCAAGGATATGATGTTCTAGAGCTTATGCTCAACATCAACATGGAAGGATCGAGGGCTTATGCCCAACACAAATATAATACTCATGTGCTCCAGAGCTTCTCGCTCAACACAAACATCAATCACTCATGTGCTCTAGAGCTCCTCGCTCAACACAAAACATCTCATCAATCATGTGCTTTAGGGTCTAGACACAAAAAAAATAAGCATATACATATATATATCATCAAGAATCAGCTTACACCCAATATATAAAACAAATCATCATGTTCATATGAAATGGGGTCTTCGACCTAGTATATAAAACATCAATATAGCATCATAATCAATAGGCTCATGCCTATAAATGTTAGGTCCAAAATTCAGGATATTACATTACAGAATCGAGAGATATGGAAATTGAGATCTCGCATCCCGCATATGGAATAGATCATTGTGGAAAGGAAAGTTGCATAGATAGAGATATGCAAAGCCGCATCCTGCATCTTGTAAGTTGTGGAAAGGAGAGTTGCGGAAGGAAAACTATGAAAAATCGAATTCACCAAAGGACATTTCCACATCGTGAATACCACATACCGCATCCCACAAGTTGTGGAACAGAGAATTGTAGAAATAGATCTGCGAAAAACATACTTGGCAGAAAGACGTTTCCCGCATTCCACATCTCGCCTGCATAATAGACCATTGCAGAAGGAGATTTTTGTCTGGAAATTTGACCTGTTAATCAAAGTCTTGGATAGAATCTAGCCATTCAGGTCATCACCAATCCGACAATCTAAGCCTTGCAACTTGACTTAAAAATGCATTGAAAGAAACATACATAGATGCCTATAATTTCAATTATACAGCGGAACAATTCATCCATTCAACACATTAAACATGGTCATCATATTTCATCAAGCAAGGGAAAATGCAGAGATTAACAAAGAGATACTTATCTTGAAAATAGTTTGTACCACAACCAGCTATGTTGCTGTAAAGTTCCACCCAACCATATACTTGCACGCTCATCAATCTCTCAGCAGCACTGCCACCCTCAAGTTGGGCATGATTTCCCCAAGGAATAAGTAACACTATCATACTCACACATAGTCAAGGATATACAAGAACTCAGCCAAGCCAACACAGTTACGTTTATCAGGCTACAAACAAACAAGCTGATATACTGCTGGGTTTATCAGGCTAATCAGCCGGGACAACTAACAGTTGGGTTTATCAGACTGCACACAATTAAGCCAACACTTACATTCAGGACCAACCAAGGATTACTCATAAGGAAAAACACAACAAGACGCATCCAAGCCAACATGTGGGTTTATCAAGCTATCATCCAAGCCATCTCACTACTAGAATTATCAGGATACTCAGCCAAGCCAACATTCATAGTTGTGTTTATCAGACTTTCCATTAAAGGATCACACAAGGCCAAACACAACAAGACACAACCAAGCCAACAGATGGGTTTATCAGGATATTAACCAAGCCATCCTTCAAGTTGGGTTTATTAGGCTTTTAAGGAAGTAGACAAGAAAAACTGCGAAGCTAGTGAGCTCATCCACAGAGCTAAGGACACCTTCACAAGACCTATTTATCCTAACATTCATGTTTCCTACACACCCAACATAAGGAAGTGTCCCCTTCTCTGCTCCATAGTCCCTCAGGCTACACCTTCCCTTCCAGTGCTCTTCAGGATGTACATAGTAGATTCACCAACCACTCTTATCTTATTGTGAGGTTCCACACTAGGTTTATCAAGCACATTCAATGTCTCTCCCACTCCTAAGTATTGTATATAGTTCATACCATAACCAAGATGCACAACACATCAACCACAGGGAGACACAACAACATAGGCTTCACTCTGATGCATAGGTGGCAGGGCCTGATAATACTCTGCAGTTCATGATAACGCTCCAATATAGCAACTAGGGCCTCAAAAAAGGAAAAATAATTGTAGAAACGCGTAGCAACACCTGCTAGCTCTCGCTGTGTCTATCTGATCAAGAATGATGACCAACGTGTGGGTGAATGATTGTGAATGAACAAACTGTCCCCATGAATGAAGGATGGATCATCCAAATGTCCTGCAGCTCTCCCCAAAACGTGAGGGAAGATGAAAATGTTAATGCATGGGGGAATGGGAAATTTTTTTTGGGTGTTTTCATTCCCATGGGGTCAAAACACGTTCTTACAGAATGGGTGCTCTGCCCAATTTGAATTTTTTCCCATACTCTTCCCCTTCCATGCAATAACTACCTCAACCAAATTCTGGGAGAAATAAATGGTTGTGGAAAAAGACAAGAAACGGGGTAGTTGACAGTTTTGATGTGTTTTTCCCAATGGCTCAAGGTTAAGCATTCCCCCCCATCCCTATCCTTGCAAAATCATGCCCCCATCTCATTATTTTTTGCATTGACATAGCTGGTTGTGGGTTTTTAATTAAATTGCATATTTACATCATATTTACAAACGTGCTTGAATTAGCACATGTACCATAGGCATCAACCATGATCACCTATACACCAAAAATTAATCAATGACAGTGCCTTGGCCTTAATCTCCTTTCCATGATTCTGTACAATATTTACATCATATACATTTAATGCAAACATGGTCAAAATCGGGGTGTTACATTCCTCTCCCCCTTCAACAGCATTGTCCTTAGTGCTTTACAAAATTGAAAAAAAATGTTGCACTGGTGTCGCCCTTAGTGCTCCGTAGAATTGAACAAAAATGGATGTTTGAATCGCATGGCATCCTGCAGCTCTCATGCAGCCTCTTCAGGATCGTAGTGCTCCCATTGCACCTTTACCTTCCCTATGGCTCGGTTCCAGAGCATTGCGACCTTCCTGTCGAGGTTGCAAATTGGATCGATTTGGAACTCTCGCTCGGGTTCCACCTGAATCACATCCCAATTTATCACATGGTTAGGATCATGTACATATTTCTTAAGCAAGGAAACATGAAAAAATTATGATCTCTAGTGCTAGCAGGAAATACAGTCTATATGCAACTGGCCCTATTCTTCCAAGCACTTCAAATGACCCACAGTGTCTATGTGATAGCTTGGCACAACTTCCAAGCTTCAAGGAACTCTTCCTTGCCCTCACTCTGAGGTAAACATGATCCCTAACACTAAACACTCTTTTCACCCTATGCTTATCTCCATAGATTTTCTGTCTGTCCTAGGATGCCTTAAGATTCTGCCTGATTTTTATAACCTCCTGCTCCATCTCCTTGAGCAATTCTAGACCAAGCAAAACCCTATTCACTGGTGTCCTACACCTCCTGCCAAACAAACCTTCATATGGACTCATCCCCAAGGATTCTTGTTGTCCATTGTTGGTTTTTCCATCACATACATGTGAAGCATGTATTCAAGCACTTGATTTACCCTCTCTGTCAGCCCATCAATCTGAGGATGGTAGGCAATGCTGAAGTTTAGATTTCTACCCAAATATGCAAACAATCCCTTCCAAAAATTGGAAGTGAACTTGACAGCTCTGTTAGAGACTATTTCCTTAGGAAATCCATGCAATTTGAAAATATCCTTCATGAAAATCTTTGCAATGTCATCAGTCTTATGCGTAGACTTAACCGGTATAAAATGTGCTACCTTTATCAACTTTTCCACCACAACAATGATGGAATCATGTTGTCTCCAAGTCATTGGAAATCCTGTAATAAAATCCAAGGAAATAACCTCCCATTTCAATTCTGGAACTGGAAAAGGATGCCACAAACCTGTCGGGTGTTGATGCTCAACCTTCACCTGCTGACATTTCATGCACCTTGAAATATATTCAGCCATGTCCTTTTTCATTCCTGGCCAAAAGTACCGCTTTCTAGCTGTAGCAATTGTCTTCTGATATCCTGGGTGACCAGAATATGGAGCTCGATGGATCTCATCCATAACAACTCTCCTCAAATCTACTACATTCAAAATATAAATTATGTTCTTATAAGTAAAAATTCCATTTTCTTCCAATTTATATCCCTCATACTTCTTTTCAAGGATTTGCTTCTACAATTTGTCCTTGACTTACACATGCATTTCATGTTTAGCAGTATGACCAACAATCTATTGTCTCAAATCTAATTGGAAAATATACTAATGGATGCCACATGCATTTCCTACACCTTCCTATTGAGTGCATCAGCTACCTTATTCTCTTTTCCCTTTATGTGCTTGATTTCAAAATCAAACTCACATAAAAACTCCATCCATATAGATTTCCTAGCATTTAGAGTAGGTTGATGAAACAAATACTTCATACCATAATGGTCTGTCCTTAACTCAAATCTTCTGCCCATCAAGTAATGCCTCCACATCTTGAGAACATGTACTATGGCTGCAAGTTCTGGATCATGAGTGGCATATTTTTTCCCATGATCCTTCAACTTTCTTGACTCATAACATATCATGTCGTTGTCTTGCATAAGGACTCCTCCAAGCTCTTGACCGCATGCATCAGTACACACCACAAAATCTTTCTCTGAGTCTGCAACTTTCAATATCGGTGCACTCATGAGAATATTCTTCAATTGCTTGAAGCTTTCTTCACACCTCGACGTCCATTCAAACTTTATCCCCTTCCTTTGCAAAGAAGTGATGGCATGTGCAACCTTGGAGAATCCCTCTATGAATCTCCTGTTGTATACTGCAAGTCCATAAAAGATCCTACATCTGTCACATTTCGTGGAGTAGGCCAATTCATGATGGCTTCAATCTTGTCAAGGTCCATAGATATACCCTCTTCTGAGACAGTGTGACGCAAATAATGAATTCTATCTCTATATAAGTCACACTTGCTCAACTTTGCATATATATTATGCTCCCTGAGCAGTTGTAATGTCAATCTCAGATGTTATTCACGCTCTTCCTTATTCTTAGAATAAATAAGAATGTCATCAAGGAAAACAAAAAAAAACTTGTCCAAATACTTGTTGAAGACACTATTCATAAGACACATAAATGTAGTTGGTGCATTTGCGAGACCAAATGGTACCACTACAAACTCATAATGTCCATACCTTGTCATGAAGGTTGTCTTATGAATGTCTCCATCCTTGATTCTCACCTCATGGTAACTAGACCTCAAGTCAATCTTGGAAAATACTTTTGCTCCTCTCATTTCATCAAAGAGGTCATCAATCTTAGTAAAATGGTATTTCTTCTTCACCATGACCTTGTTTAGCTATATGTAATTGACGCACAATTGGAGTGTATCACCTTTCTTCTTCACAAACATAACTGGTGCTCCCCAAGGAGACACACTCAGCCAGATATACTTCTTCTCCAACAACTCTTTCAACTGCATCTTCAGCTCTAGCATTTTTCAGTGTTCTCATTATGCAGGGTGTCGTGGACACTAGTGTTGCTCCTGGAACAAGCTCAATTGTGAAATCAAGGTCTCTCTTTGGAGGAAGCCCTTGAATCTCATCAGGAAAACATCCCTAAATTCCTACAACACATGAAATTCCTCCAACCCATGAGTGTCATTCTCTGTTTCGTCCAAAATATGAGTTGCATACAACTGGAAACCTTTCCTACAAAACTTCTTCAACTGCATTGCTAAAATATGCCTCACAGAAATCACCTTTGGAATGCCTCTTACAACTCTTGGGTTCCCTTTTTCATCCATGCATTCAAAAATCTTATTATAGCAGTAGAGCTTTACCGTATGAGATTCTAACCAATCCATTACAATGAAAAAATCATAGGAACCAATTGGTAGAACATTCAGATCTATACAAGTGGCCAATCCATTCATCACCAATGGACATTTCTCTACCACTTCACTAACCTTTCTCTTAGTTCCAGTGGCTAGCTGAACTAACCGAAAATTTCCATGCTTCACTTTCTTAAAAGCACAAACCTCCACTACTCTAGGAGTAATGTAACCATGAGTAGAACCAGGGTCAATCAAAATGGAAATAGATTGATCAATAATCTTACGTGAAACTTGAACCATAGTTGATTGGTGATCCTCCTGGCGGTCCTCCAATGCTGCATAAATACTAGGGATGACCCTTGCTACTTGACCCACTGTTTCTACCTCTTGAATTTTGTAATTCGGTCTGGCGTTAGCATTCTCAAGTGGACAATTCATGTGCATGTGGGGTCCTCCACATCTCCAACATTAAAGTGGTTCTATGTTCTGTTGTGGTACTCTGAAATTTTCTCCCACCACTCTAGCTGGCTGCTTCTGCCGATTCCTGAAGTTAGAAGGTTTGAAACCTTTCTTCCTTTGTTTATACTTCTCATTCTTCTTGCCCTTCCATGTCTTATGATGATTAGGTTTTCCTTTGCTTTGTTCATAGAAATACTTAGCTTTCCATATTACTTCTTCCAGAGTTCTAGATTCATAAAATCCACTCAAGAAAAGATGGATTTTCACCTTTTGATCTTTGATGTACCTGAAATACCTCAACAACTTCAAGAACTTGTTTGCATACTTTCCCATGGTCTGCAATACCAATCTTAGCTCATGGAACCCTTTGATCTTATCATCATAGTACCTGTGAGAGAATTAATTCTGCTTGGAATACTTTTGGAACTGTTTCCACACAATCTTCCTTTCATTAATCTTTTTCACTTTTCTAAAGTGCTCCCACCATATTGATGCTCTTCCAGTCAAATTGAAGATGGCTACTCTAGCCTTCATATTTCATGACTAGTCTTGGACTTGGAAATATTTTCTCATCCCAAGAAGACAAGATTCATCTTCTTGACGATTATTTATCTCACCATTGAAGGTAGGCAGCCTTGCCCTCTTAAATTCATCACATGAATGGTTCTAGCACCGCCTATTTCTCCTATTCTCATGAGAAGAAGAACTTGAACCCTTCAGAGTTAGATGACTCACTAGAAGATCTCTTTATTCTTCTAGCAGTGCTCTTACTTTATTTTGGTCTTATTGTTTGGCCCCCAGATTTCATTCGCCTCTGAATGTCTGTCAAACTTTGCAGCATGGCTGCATTCAGCTGATTCTGCTCCACCTCAGCCTTAACCAATCTTTCATTATCTTCCCTATAACTTTGCATCCCCACCCTTAGGCTTCTCATGGTGGCTGAAAATATGGGTTAGTACCTTGAAACCTCCTCCCATTAGACTATGTCTCAGCATTTCTAGCTTGGACATTTTCCCCTATAGCATCTTCCTCGTGCTCATAGGGATCCTGGGCATCATTCATGTCATAGGTTCTCATGGCTAAGACAAAAACCCAATTTTCCAATATGCACTATGACTATGGAAAATGTGTTATCAAACGCCAGTTGTTAGCTGCATAGCAATTCAAAATTAAAACCATTTACTTACTATCACCTAGCCCATCTAGGCCCAGCGCTACAACCAACATCTCTGTTAACTGTTCAACTTAGCCTCTTTATGGCCAGAGCTGCAACCCACATCTCATTTAAACTACAATATGGATGTTCTTTTCTCTTTTAACTGCTCCTTTTGGACCTTCCAGGCCCAATGTTGCAACTAGCTGCTCTGATGCCACTCTGTCACGTACCCATACCTCGATTATCATGTGGATTTAAAAATTTCTTAAAGAACCTTCATTGTTCTTGGAAACAAAGGGCATGGCCTTGAAACACTCCTCAACAATCATGCCTAGATACCACAATGTCATGTCCCCTCCCATCCACCATTGATCAATTCGATGATCTACAAAGAAAGATCTCAGAGGAGATCGAACGGTGGGGAAAATTTGTGACATAAAATGACGGTCACAATATGTTTCGCGTCTGGGAATAGATCAAAGGATGAGAATCAACCTACAAGAATAAATGTTGTAGAAAGTGTGAGCTTACGGGATCGAGAGATATGGAAATTGCGATCTTGCATCTCGCATATGGAATAGACTGTTATGGAAAGGAAAGTTACGGAGATAGAGATATGCAAAGCCACATCCTGTATCCCGCAAGTTGCGGAAGGAAAACTGCGAAAACTGAATTCACCAAAGGACATTTTCGCATCCTACATCCTACATCCCGCAAGTTGCGGAATGGATAATTGCAGAAAGAGATATACGGAAAACAGACTTGGCAGAAAGATGTTTCCCGCATTCCGCATCCCTCCTACGGAATAGACCATTGTGGAAGGATATTGCTATCTGGAAATTCAAACTGTTAATCGAATACTTGGACAGAATTTGGCCATTCAGGCCATCACCGATCTGACAATCTAAAAAAATGCATTGAAAGAAACATACACAGATGCCTACAATTGCAATCATACATCGGAATAATTCATCCATTCAAGACATTAAACATGTTCATCATATTTCATCAAGCAATGACAAATGCATAGATTAAAACAGAGATACTTATCTTGAAAAGAGTTTGTCCTGCAACCAGATATGTCGCTGCAACATTCCACCCAACCATAGGCAAATGCACTCATAAATATACCAACAACACTGCCACCCCCGAGCTGGGCATGGTTTCCCCAAGGAATACGGAACACTAGAACACTCACACATAGCCAAGGATACACAAGTACTCACCCAAGCCAACAAAGTTGGGTTTATTAGGCTCTGGGTAAAAAAGAAAATATAATGTTGGGTTTATTAGGCTAATCAGCCAAGCCAGCTAACAATTGCGTTTATCAGACTTCAAACAGTCAATCCAACACTTACATTCAGGACCAGCCAAGGATTACTCACAAGGACAAACACAACAAGACATAATCGAGCCAACAGATAGGTTTACCAAGCTATCAACCAAGACATCTCACTACTTGGTTTATCGGGATACTCAACCAAGCCAACATTCATATTTGGGTTTATCAGACTGTCCAGTCAAGGATCACACAAGGCCAAACACAACAAGGCACAACCAAGCAAACAGATGGGTTTATCATGCTATTAGACAAGCCATCCTTCAAGTTGGGTTTATCAGGCTTCTAAGAAAATGGATAGGAAGAATTGGTAAGATAGTGAGCTCATCCACAGAGCTAAGGACACCTTCTCAAGACCTATCTAGCCTGGCATTCATGTTTCCTACAAACTCAACACAAGGAAGTGTCCCCTTCTCTTCTCCACAGTCCCTTAGGCTACACCTTTCCTTCTAGTGCTCTTCAGGATGTGCATAGCCGATTCAGCAACCACTCTTATCTTATTGTTAGGTTCCACACTAGGTTTATCAAGCACGTTCTATGTCTCTCCCACTCCTAAGTCTTGTATATAGTTCAGACTAGAACTAGGGTGCACAACACATCAACCACAGGGAGACACAACAACACAAGCTTCACTGTGATACATAAGTGACAGTGTCTCATTACACTTCGTAGTTCAGGATAATGCTGCAACACAACAACCAAGGTCTCGACAAAGGAAAAATACTTACAGAAATGGATAGCAACACCTACAAGCTCTCACTGCATCTGTTTGATTGGGAATAATGACCAACGCGTGGGTGAATGATCATGAATGAACAACCTCCCCCCATGAATGAAGGACGGATCATCCAAATGTCGCGCAACTCTCCCCAAAACACAAGGGAAGATTAAAATGTTAATGCATGAGGGAATGGGAGTACATTTTTGGGGTTTTTTCTTGCCCATGGGTTCAAAACACGTTCTTCCAAAATGGGTGCTCTGCTCGAATTTTTTCCCATAGTCTTCCCCTTCCATGCAGTAACTACCTCAATCAAATTCTGGTAGAAATAAATGGTTGGGGAAAAAGACAAGAAAAGGGGTAGTTGATATTTTTTATGGGTTTTACTCAATGGCTCAAGGTTAAGCATTCCCCCCCTCCCTATCCTTGGAAAATCATGCCCCCATCTCATTATTTGTTGCATTGGCATAGCTAGTTGTGGGTTTTTCATTAAATTGCATATTTACATGATGTTTAGAAACGTGATTTACTTAGTACATGTACCATAGGAATCAACCATGATCACCTATACACCAAACATTAATCAATGATAGGGACTTGGCATTGATCTCCTTGCCATGATTTCGTATAATATTTACATCATACACATTTAATGCAAACAGGGTCAAAACTGGGGTGTTACATTCCACTCCCCCTCAAACAGCACTGTCCTCAATGCTTCAAAAAATTGAACGAAAATGATGCACTTGTATTGCCCCTAGTGCTCCGCAGAATCTAACAAAAATGGATGTGCCAATCACATGGCATCCTCTAGCTCCCATGTAGCCTCTTCAGGACCATAGTGCTCCCATTGCACCTTTACCTGCCCTATGGATCGGTTCCAGAGCATTGTGATCTTCCTGTCAAGGATGCGCATTGGCTCGATTTGGAAATATCCCTCGGGTTCCACCTGAATCACATCCCAATTTATCACATGGTTAGGATCATGTAGATATTTATTAAGCAAAGAAACATGAAAACATTATGATCTCTAGTGCTAGCAGGAAATTCAAGTTTATATGCAACTGGCCCTATTCTTTCAAGCACTTCAAACAACCCACAATATCTAGGTGCCAACTTGGCATAACTTCCAAGCTTCAAGAAACTCTTCCTTTCCCTCACTCTAAGGTAAACATGATCCCCAACACTGAACTGTATGTTCACCCTATGCTTATCTGCATAGCTTTTCTGTCTATCCTGGAATGCCTTTAAATTTTCCCTGAGTTTTACAACCTCCTGCTCCATCTCCTTGAGCGATTTTGGACCAAGCACAACCCTATTCATTGGATTATCCCAAGTCAATGGTGTCCTACACCTCCTACCATACAAAGCTTCATATGGACTCATCCCCAAGGATGCTTATTATCCATTGTTATAAGCAAACTCTACCAAGTGTAAATAATCTTCCCACTTGGTTGGTTTGTCCATCACATACATGCGAAGCATGTCTTCAAGCACTTGATTTACCCTCTATGTATTCCCATCAGTCTAAGCATGGTAAGCAGTGCTAAAGTTTATCTTTGTAGCCAAATATGCGAATAATCCCTTCCAAAAATTGGAAGTGAACTTGACATCTCTATCACAGACTATTTCCTTAGGAAATCTATGCAACTTGAAAATCTCCTTCATGAATATCTTTGCAATGTCATCAGTATTATGTGTAGACTTAACCGGTATAAAATGTGCTACCTTTGTCAACTTGTCCACCACAACCATGATGGAATCATGTTGTCTCCAAGTCATTGGAAATCTTATAATAAAATCCATGGAAAAAACCTCCCATTTCCATTCTAGAACTAGAAAAGGCTGAAACAAACCTGTCGGATGTTGATGCTCAATATTCACCTACTAACATTTCATGCACCTTGAAATATATTTAGCCATGTCCTTTTTCATTCCTAGCCAAAAGTACTGCTTTCTAGCTATAGCAATTGTCTTCTAATATCATGGGTGAACAGAATATGGAGCTTGATGGATCTCATCCATACCAACTCTCCTCAAATCTGCTACATTCAGAATATAAATTCTGTTCTTATAAGTAAGAAGTCCATATTCTTCCAATTTATATCCCTCATACTTCTTTTCAAGGCTTTGTTGTTGCAAATTTTCCTTGACCTACACATGCATTTCATCTTCAACGGTATGACTAACAATATTCTATCTTAAATCTGTTTGGAAAATACTAATGGATTCCACGTGCATTTCCTGCACCTTCTTGATCAGTGCATCAACTACCTCATTCTCTTTTCCCTTTATGTGATTGATTTCAAAATAAAACTCACATAAAAAATCCAGCCATCTAGCCAGCCTAGCATTTAGAGTAGGCTAATCAAACAAATACTTCAGACCATAATGGTCTATCCTTAACTCAAATCTTATGCCCGTCAAGTAATGCCTCCACATCTTGAGAGCATGTACTATGGCTGCAAGTTCCATATCATGAGTGGCATAGTTTTTCTCATTTTTCTTTAACTTTATTTACTCATAACATATCAAGTGGTTGTATTGCATAAGGAATCCCCCAAGCTCTTGACTGCATGCATCACTACACACCACAAAATATTTCTCTGGGTCTGCAACTTCCAAGACTAGTGCATTTGTGATAAGATTCTTCAACTGTTGGAAGCTTTCTTCATACCTTGACATCCATTCAAACTTTATCCCCTTCCTTTGCAAAGAAGTGATGGCATGTGCAGCTTTGGAGAATCCCTCTATGAATCTCCTATAGTATCCTACAAGTCCCATAAAAGATCTTACATTTGTCACATTTCGTGGAGTAGGCCAATTCATGATGGCTTCAATCTTGTCAGGGTCCACAGATATACCCTGTTCTAAGATAATGTGACCCAAATAATGAATTCTATCTCTATAAAAGCCACACTTGCTCAACTTTGCATATAGCTTATTCTCCTTGAGAAATTGTAATGTCAATCTCAGATGCTCTTCATGCTCTTCCTCATTCTTAGAATAAATAAGAATGTCATCAAGGAAAACAAGAACAAACTTGTCCAAATACCTTCTGAAGACACTATTCATAAGGCACATAAATGTAGCTGGTGCAATTGTGAGACCAAATGGTACCACTACAAACTCATAATGTCAATACCTTGTCCTGATGGTTGTCTTATGAATGTCTTCATCCTTGTTTCTCACTTGATGGTAACTAGACCTCAAGTCAATCTTGGAAATTACCTTTGCTCCTCTCATTTGATAAAAAGGTCATCAATCCTAGGAAAAGGGTATCTATTCTTCACCATGACCTTGTTCAACTGTCAGTAATCAATGCACAATCGAAGTGTACCATCTTTCTTCTTCACAAACAAAATTGGTGCTCCCCAAGGAGACACACTCCTTTTGAGATACTTCTTCTCCAACGACTCTTGCAACTGCATCTTTAGATTTAGCATTTCTGGTGTGCTCATTCTGTAGGGTGTCTTGGACACTGGTGCCTCTCCTGGCACAGGATTAATTATGAAATCATTGTCTCTCTTTGGAGGAATCCTTGGAATCTCATCAGGAAAAACATCCCTAAATTCCTGCAACACATGAAATTCCTACAACCTAGGAGTTTCATTCTCTGTTGCCTCCAAAATATGAGCTTCATACAACTTGAAACCTTTCCTACAAAACTTCTTCAACTGCATTGCTGAAATATTCCTCACAGAAATCACCTTCAGAATGCCTCTAACAAATCTTGGGTTTCCTTCTTCACCCACACATTCAAAAGTATTATTATAGCAGTTGATATTTACCTTGTGAGATTCTAACCAATCCATTCCAATGAGAACATCATAGGAACCAAGTGGTAGAACATTCATATCTACACAAGTGGTCAATCCATTCATCACCAATAGACATTTCTCTACCACTTCACTAACCTTTCTCTTAGGTGTAGTGGCTAGTTGAACTAACCAAGATTTTACATGCTTTACTTTTCTTAAAAGCACAAATATCCACTACTCTAGGAGTAATGAAACTATGACTAGAACCAAGGTCAATCAAAATGGAAATAAATTGCTCAATAATATTACCTGCAACTTCAACCACAGTTGACTGGTGATCCACCTGGCAGTCCTCCAATGCTGCATAAATCCTAGGGACGAACCTTGCTACTTGACCCATTGTTTTTGCCTATTGAATGTTGAATCCGACCTTTCATTCTCATTCTCAAGTGGAAAATTATTGCACATGTGGGGTCCTCCAGATCTCCAACATTGGAGTGGTTCTTTGGGATTTTCTCCCACCACTCTAGCTAGATGCTTTTGCTGATTCCTGAAGTTAGAAGGTTTGAAACCTATATTCTTTTGTTTAGACTTCTCATTCTTCTTTTCCTTCCATGTCTTATGATAATCCGGTTTTCCTTTTCTTTGCTCATAGCAATACTTATCTTTCCTTATTGCTTCTTCCATAGTTCTAGGTTCATAAAACTCAATTCTGTCTTTGTAAGACTGAGGAAATTCACTTAGGAAACACTAGATTTTCACCTTTTCATCTTTGATGTACCTGACATACCTCAACAACTCCAAGAACTTGTTTGCATACTCTTCCATGGTCTGTTGTCCCAATATCAGCTCATGGAACTCTTTGATCTTATCATCATAGTACCTGTCAGAGAAGTACTTTTGCTTGAAATAATGTTGGAACTGTTTCCACACAATCTTCCTTTCATTAATCTTTTTGACTTTTCTAAAGTGCTCCCACCATATGGATGCTCTTCTAGTCAAGTTGAAGATGGCTACTCTAGCCTTCATATTTACTGAATAGTCTTGGACTTGGAAATATTTTCTCATCCCAAGAATCCAAGCTTCATCTTCTTGACCATTGTTTATCTCACCATTGAAGGTAGGTGACCTTGCCTTCTTAAATTCATCACGTGAATGGTTCTGGTAGCGCCTCTTTCTCCTATTCTCATGAGAAGACAAACTTGAAACACCAGTGGATCCTTCAGAGTTAGATGACTCACTAGAAGATCTCTTTCTTCTTCTAGCAGTGCTATTACTTCCTTCTTATCTTACTATCTGGTCCCTAGAGTTCATTCATCTTTGAATGTATGTCAAACTTTGTAGCATGGATGCATTCAGCTGATTCTGCTCGTCTTGAGCCTTAACCAATATTTCATTTTCTTCCCTGTAACTTTGCATGTCCACCCTTAGGCTTCTCATGGTGGTTGCAAAATCTAGGGGAGTAACTTGAAACCTCCTCTAGTTAGACTCTTTCTTAGTATTTCCAATTCGGACATTTTCCACCATAGCATATTCCTCATGCTCATAGGGATCCTAGGCATCATTCCTGCAGTAGGTTCTCATGGCTAAGCCAACAACCCACTTTTCCAATATGCACTATTACTCTGTAAAATGTGTTATCAAACACCATTTGTTAGCTGCATAGCAATTCAAAATTAAAACCATTTACTTACTATCACCTAGCCCATCTAGGTCCAACACTGTAACCAACATCTCTATTAACTATTCAACTTGGCCTCTTTAGGCCTAGTGCTGCAACCCGCAGCTCATTTACATGACAATATGGATGTTGTTTTCTGTTTTAACTACTCGTTCTGGCCCATCTAGTCCCAATGCTGCAACCAGCAGCTTTAATGCCACTCTGTCACATACCCATACCCTCATTATCACGCAGAATTAAAAATTTCTTAAATAACCTTCGTCATTCTTGGAAACACAGGGCATGGTCATGAAACACTCCTCAACAACCATGTTCTGATACCACACTGTCATGTCCTCTCCCATCCAACATGGGTCAATTTGACAATCTACGAAGAAAGATCTCAGAGGAGATCGAACGATGGGGAAAAATCACGACAGAAAACAACGGTCACAATCTGTTTCACATCTGGGAACAGATCAAGGGCTGATAATCAACCTGCAAGAATCAACGGTGCAGAAATCCTGAGCTTGCGGAGTCAGGAGATATGGAAATCGCGATCTCACATCCTGCAAGTTGCAGAAAGGAGAGTTGTGGAATGAAAATTGCGGAAAACCGAATTCACTAAAGGACATTTCCGCATCATGCATCCCTCATCGCGCAAGTTGCAGAACATAGAATTGCGGAAAACAGACTTGGCAAAAAGATGTTTCCCGCATTCTACATCCCACTTGCGGAATAGATCATTGCAGAAGCAAATTTATGTTTGGAAATTCGACCTGTTAATCGAAGCCTTGGACAGAATTTGGCCATTCACACCATCACCAATCCGACAATCTAAGCCCTGCAACTTAACTTAAAAATGCATTGAAATAAACATACACAGACGCCTACAATTCCAATTATACAGTGGAATAATTCATCCATTCAACACATTAAACATGTTCATCATATTTCATCAAGCAATGGAAAATGTAGAGATTAACACAGAGATACTTATCTTGAAAAGAGTTTGTCCCGCAACGAGCTATGTCGATGCAATGTTCCATCCAACCATAGGCCAGTGCGCTCATCAATCTCTCAGCAGCACTACCACCCCCGAGCTGGGAATGGTTTCCCCAAGGAATACACTAGCAAACTCACACATAGCCAAGGATACATAAGAACTCATCCAACCCAACATAGTTGGGTTTATCAGGCTGTAAGCAAGCAAGCCAATATACTACTGGGTTTATAAGGCTAATCAGCCAGGCCATCTAACAGTTGGTTTTATCAAACTACACACAATCAATCCAACACTTACATTCAGGACCAGCCAAGGATTACTCACAAGGACAAACACAACAAGACACAATCAAGCCAATAGATCGGTTTATGAGGCTATCAACCAAGCCATCTCATTGATAGGTTTATCAGGACACTCATCCAAGCCAACATTCATAGTTAGGCTTATTAGACTTTCCAGTCAAGGATTACAAAAGGGAAAACACAACAAGACACAGCCAAGCCAACATATGGGTTTATCAGGATATTAGCCAAGCCATCCTTCAAGTTGAGTTTATCAGGATTCTAAGGCAATGGAAAAGAAGAACTGCTAAGCTAGTGAGCTCATCCACAGTGCTAAGGACACCTTCACAAGACCTATCTGTCCTAGAATTCTTGTTTCCTACACACCCAACATAAGGAAGTGTCCCCTTCTCTACTCCACAGTCCCTCAGGCTACACCTTCCCTTCTAGTGATCTTCAGGATGTGCATAGTAGATTCACCACCCACTCTTATCTTATTGTGAGGTTCCACACTAGGTTTATCAAGCACATTCTATGTCTTTCCCACTCCTAATTCTTGTATATAGTTCAAACCAGAACCAGAGTGCATAACACAGCAACCACATGGAGACACAACAACACATGCTTCACTCTAATACACAAGTGACAGGGTCTCATAACACTCTATAGTTTAGGATAATGCTGCAACACATCAACCGGGGTCTTGGGAAAGGAAAAATACTTACAGAAATGTGTAGCAACACCTGCTAGCTCTCATTACATCAATCTAAACAGGAAGAATGACCAGCGCGTGGGTGACTGATTATGAATGAACAACCTCCCCTCGTGAATGAAGGATGGATCATCCAAACATCTCGCAACTCTCCCCAAAACATGAGGGAACATGAAAATGTTAATGCATGAGGGAATGGGCGTATGTTTTTGGGTGTTTTCTTGCCCATAGGTTCAAAACACGTTCTTCCGGAATGGGTACTCTACCAAATTTGAATTTTTTCCCATACTCTTCCCCTTCCATGCAATAGCTACCTCAACCAAATTCTGGTAGAAATAAATGGTTATGGAAAAAGACAAGAAAATGGTTAGTTGACAGTTTTGATGGGTTTTACCCAATGTCTCAGGGTTAAGAATTCCCCCCCTCCATATCCTTGGAAAATCATGCCCCCATCTCATTATTTGTTGCATTGGCATAGCTGGTTATGGTTTTTTCATTAAATTGCATATTTACATGATGTTTACAAATGTGCTTGACTTAGCACATGTACCATAGGAATCAACCATGCTCACCTATACACCAAACATTAATCAATGATCAGGTCCTTGTCCTTGAGATCCTTGCCATGATTCCGTATAATATTTACATCATATACATTTAATGCAAACAGGCTGAAAACTGGGGCGTTACATGTGGATAACTCAAACTTGAACCCATTTAACTAGAAGAATATGAGGAATAAAAAATATTCCAAAGTGTCTTCCATTCCATAACTATCTCTCAACTGTTTGATCCCTATCGACGTGATCCAACCACAAACTATGTGAGTGTGTTAGTATATAAACAATTTAATTACGTCGATACACATTTTTATTTGAGGTTTGGGGTGGAATACACCCTATGCGTTTTCATCTACGGACGAGGATGAGACAATTGTACTATCGAGATTGATTCTATCACATTCGTTCAAAATTCAAAATTCAAAATTATTAAAAAAAGGAATATATAAAATAATTGGTAGCTAGCTGATGAATGGATAATTGGTAACAATGCATCGATAACTCATAGCTGATGAATAATGAATGGATAACTGGTAGAAATGCATCCATAAGTTGTAGCTGATAAATGGATAACCAACTGTTCATGGAAGATATGTTGATAAAAAAAATATTTCCAAAATGTCTTCCATTCCACAACTGTTTTGCACCCAATTGATCATGTCGATAGGGATCAAATGGTTAAGATATAGTTATGGAATAAAAAATATATTTTTATTCCACATATTCTTCAAGTTAAAGGGGTTCAACTATGAGTTATCAATGCCTAGATACATGTTATCACCCACATTCTTCATGTTATCCATTTATCAACTACCTGTTATTTTTGAAGTTTTTATTTTTATTTTTTTATCTCACATTCTTCTAGTTATATGCAATTAATTGTTCATCAACTATGAGTTATCCATGCATTGCTACAAGTTATCCATTCATCCACTAGCTATTGATTATTTTTTTATTCATTTTTTTTATTATGTCAATAGACCTTTTTATTTCAGATTTGGGGTGGACTACGACCTATGCTTTTTCATCTATGGGCAAGGATGAGACAAGTGTACTGATTCATTTTATTGATTTTATGGAAATCTTTCAAAATTTGAAATAAACAATTATAAAAAAAGAGTATAAAAAATAACTTGTAGCTAGTTGATGGATGGATAACTCGTAGCAATGCATTGATAACACATAGATAATGAATAGATAACCGACACTTTAAAAGAATGTGAGATAAAAGGAAAAACAATATAAAAAATAGTTGGTAGTTGATAAATGGGTAACATGAAGAATGTGAGTGATAACATGTAGCTAGGCTTGGTTAACTCACACTTTAACCAGTTTAACTAGAAGAATATGAGGAATAAAAAAAATCTTTAGATTGTATTCCATTTCATAACTATCTCTTAACCATTTGATCTCTATCTAGGTGACCCACCCACAAACTATGTGGGTGTGCTAGTAATTGTTTATAGAATCAATCTCCACTGTTCATGACAGATAACTAAAAGAAGTTGAGACAAGATATATATATATATATATATATATATATATAGTTGATAAATGGATTATAGGAAGAATGTGGATAATAACATATAATTAGCCATAGATAATTCAAAATTAAACCAAACTGTTTTCCATTCCAACCACTATCTATCAACCATTTAATTCATATCAGGCTGATCCAACCACAAACTGTGGGTGTGGTAGTCCTAATCCTAATCCTATCTATGAATCCACCCTAAATTCATCTTTAGTCCATCCCGTGAATCCATTCTTTTGGTTTTTATTTATTTTTCTATTCTGTGTATAGTATATACTAAGAATAATTAATGTGTAGGGTTTTCAGATTTGAAGCTCCACCAAATTCTCATTGTCATCGAGTTTTCACAGCTACAATACATATCCCTTCAGATCAGTGCATTCATGGATATGTAATTACAGTTACATTCTTAATCGAAAAAATGAATAAAAATCAAGATATCTATAGAGACAGTTATTCAACAAGTCACATTACATTTACACAATTACACTCTTCTTCTTGTGATGATAGATTTAAAGAACTACACTCTTCATAAGAGAACATAGACATTTATTTGTATAAATTACTCTTTGGAAACTTCTTTATGTATGAATCTCCACATGCATAAATCTTATTGCATTCTTGATTACACGCGTACCTATATATATATAATAGTTACATGCATTTTTATCTACTGACAAGGATGAGACAAGCGTACTCTCCAGATTGATTCTATGGCATTATTCAAAATTCGAAATAAACAATTATAGAAAATCACTGATAGCAATGCATAGATAACTCATAAGTAATGAATGAATATCTAAGAGTTCATGACACATAACGACAAGAATGTAATGACACATAACTAGAAGAATGTGAGATTAAAAGAAATAGAATATAGAAAATAAGTGATAGTTGATAAATAGATAACAAAAGAATGTCTGTGATAACATGTAGCTAGGCATGGATAACTCATAATTGAAACTATTAAAGTATAAGAATATGAGAAATAAATAAAAAAATTAAATTGTTTTCCATTTCATAAATATTTCTTAAGCATTTGATTTCTATTGATGTGATCTAGCTACAAACTATACAAGTGTGCTAGTTGCGTCGAGAGGCCCTCTACAGCCCAGTATGGGGGAGATCTTGTAACGTTATGTAACGTTAACGTTATGTAACATTAACGTTAAGTAACGTTATTTTTATTAATAAAAATATTTTTTTTAATTATAGGCCAAAATAAATGTCGGCCAAAAAAACAACCTAATATGGGGGAGATGTTGTAATCTTTCTACCTAACAAAACAATAAAAAAGTAAAAATTTAATTATCCGCAAAAAAAATGTGGGTCATGAAAAAAACACAATATGGGAGATATGTTGTAATGTTCCTACCTAACAAAATAATAAAAAATAAAAGTTTGAATTATCCTCAAAAAAATGTTGGCCTTGCACATGGTTTTAAAACCATGTTCATGGTTTTAAACCTATGTGCACGTGGTTTTAAAACCATGTGCAATGTGCACATGGTTTTAAAACCATGTGCAAGACCTTCTAAACAACCCATGGTTTTATTGTACATGGTTTAGGAGGGCCTTGCACATGGTTTTAAAACCATGTGCAAGGCCTCCTAAACCACTCATGGTTTTATTCTACATGGTTTAGGAGGGCCTTGCAAATGGTTTTAAGACCATGTGCAAGGCCTCCTAAACAACCCATGGTTGTAGGAGGGCCTTGCAAATGGTTTTAAGACCATGTGCAAGGCCTCCTAAACAACCCATGGTTGTAGGAGGGCCTTGCATGTGGTTTTAAAACCATGTATGGAAAAATGTTGTGATGTTCGTTCTTAATAAAATAAAAAATAATAAAAAATATTATATGTCGACCATAAATAATATTAAATATTAATAATAAAAATATTATATGTAGACCTTAGATAAAAAGATGTGTCTTTTGGTTTGAATGAAATCAATGGATACCTAAGAAGAGATTTGATCCCTCTCGGCGCTTGCTAGAGCCTAGGATTTGGATCTAGGCTGGTAAAATTTCAATATAAGGGTGTATTAGAGTGTAAAGGAAATATACATTAGGATGTGAAGGACCAACCCTTGATCAAATAACAATTAAAAAATTGATTGCACCCAGAGGTGCTCTACATCCCAGTATGGGGGAGATCTTGTAACCTGATGTAACGTTAGTAAAGTTTATAACATGTCGGCAAAAAATAGTAGTGCTAGTGAATATTATGGGAGATATCTTGTAAAGTGATGTAACATTTATAACATGTCAGTAAAAAATAATACTGATAGTGAATATTATGGGAGAGATTTTGTAACACAAAATAAAAAATAATATCACTTTCTGAAAGTTATTTTTATTAATAAAACATAAAAATGTCAGCCACAAAAACAATCTAATATGGAGGAGATGTTGTAATCTTCCTACCTAATAAAACAATAAAAAAGTAAAAATTTAATTATCCTTAAAAAAAATATGTGGATCAAGAAAAAAACACAAAATTGAATTATTCACAAAAAAATGTTGGCCTTGCACATGGTTTTAAAACCATGTGCAATGCATTCTAAACAACCCATGGTTTTATTGTACATGATTTAGGATGCTTTACACATGGTTTTTAAACCATGTGCAAGGCCTCCTAAACAACCCATGGTTTTATTGTACATGGGTTAGGAGGGCCTTGCAAATGGTTTTAAGACCATGTGCAAGGCCTCCTAAATAGCTCATGATTGTAGGAGGGCCTTGCATATGGTTTTAAAACCATGTGTGAGGAAATGATGCAATGTTCATTCCTAACAAAACAAAAAATAATAAAAAATATTATATGTCGGCCATAAATAATATTAAATATTAATAACAATAAAATTATATTTGGACCTTAAATAAAAAGATGTGTCTTTTGGTTTGAATCAAATAAATGGATATCTAAGAAAATGTTTGCACCTCTAGAGATTTGATGCATCTAGGGGCTTGATAGAGCCTAGGATTTGGATCTACCCTAGTTCTATTGAGTTAGCCACAAACTATGTAAATGTGCTATTTAGACTGAGTTAGCATGTATAACATTTCATGTAGTTATGCATTCCTGCCACTGTTGATGATATAGAGGATATAAAAAGGGTTTCCACCGGATTTATAATTCAATAACTTCGGATCAAAATGAGTCCGTCCAACCTGGTTTTAACACTGATCTCTCTGTGTTATTCTCTGGCCTGTATCATTGTGATTTTCATTTTCTTTTCCCGAAGAGAAAACACGGTCGACTCTTTGCACAAACGCCTCCATCTTTTCTGGGTAGAAGAAGATTCATACGAGAGCGCGAAGATGTTCTGGGAAATACTGGCCAAAAGTAAAGATAAAACGTCTCACTTTCCGTCCTTGCGAGACCGAGCATACAAAAAGTTGGAAAAACGCGGCTGGATCAACGTTGCAAACCTCGACAAGTACGGCACTGACAATCTCCCAGCTCAGGCGCGTCAATTCCTTCACAATCTTCGCAATCACGAGGCCGCACAACAGGGTGTGACTACCCAGCACCTGCCAAGTTTCCAAATGGTCTTAAAACCCGACGACACGGACAGGAAGGCTATGCTGCAGAAAATAGTCCCCGCCTGTGTACCGTACGTTGTGCTGAAGAATACTACGAACCCTGTTGTCAGCGACGTGAATGAATACTCTTCCTTAGAGATAGAGTGGCTCGAAAGAAGGAGCCGGTGGTGGAAACGGTCGCGGGTTTATATGGCAGGAGGTGAGGCGAGGCAGTCTCTGAATGAGGGTTTGGATTTGGTTAGGACTGACCCGTCGAGGCCGGTTAGACGGCTCTTGCCGATTGCACTTCCCTCACTGGCTGGTCGGAATGTTGAGAGCTCTTGCTCGATATGTCTAAACGATATTGAATTCAATAACAGGAATGAGGAGTACGTTTTTCTCACCTGCTTTCATGGATTTCACATGCACTGCATTCTCGGTTGGAAGCAGCGCCAGAAAGATGAAACGACATGTCCCATTTGCAAACGCAAGCTAGAAGTTTTCGTGTTCCAACGCCAACGCAACGGTCACGGTCATGGTCAGGGCTGAGGCCGAGGCCAGGTATTGTGTGAAGACGAAGTTCCCTTTGGACTTCAAGAGGAGCTGAAGTTGAAAGTGAGAACCACTACTACTCTCACTTTCAACTTCTCTCCAGGTTTTGAACCTATGACCAAATAGAAACTAAACACAACTATATAAATTACACAGTTATCAATATGTTTCTTACATTATTTTTCCCATTTAACTCTTCTTTCCTGGTACAATCCTATAACTATATAAACTACACAGTTATCAATATGTTTCTTACATTATTTTTTCCACTTCATTTAACTCCTATTTGTTTGTACAAAGAGGGATTATACAATCATTATTGTTTGTACAGTCTTGATAGACTTCTTATATGTTAGGCATTTATGTTATTTTGTACATCCTTTAAACGATGCTTTTTCACTTGAAGAAATGATGTATTTTTTACTACATATGAAAAAAAAGCAAGTACATGTTTTTTTAAGTTAATTGAGATTTTAGACTTGGGTGCTCGCACGAAGTTGGTTCGTTATTGATGGTAAGTTCAGAATAACCCGAGCCTAAACACAAGGCTAAGGTTCGTAAAAAAATATCGCGTATGTGATATATCGCATATGAGTTTTGTAAATGTTAAATATTGCATATGGGATATATCGCATATGGGATATTCAACATTTACAAAACCACCTCAATACCAAACCACACAAGAAGCCTATGTATTGCATTTGTTTCCAATTCCTCCTCCATGGGAAACCCATTTCTTGACAAACTATTGGCATTTGTAACTTTCTACATGTATTTTCACATAGGTTTTTTACCAAGGAGAAACAACCAAATGAAAAGCCTAGTTCAAGTTTCATTTATTTCTTTTTTTATCACACCATCTCTATTTTGCTATACATGTGACTACACCATGAAAATGTCAAAATTGGAGTGAGTATTCCTTCATCGGTCATTTAAAAAGGAGTTGCATAGCCTCGCAAAAGGTTTAAGTTGCGTAGCGTCACTTGAATATTCTTCATCTTCTATTAATACAAGAAGCATAACCTACGATAAATGGCCAACACGAAAGGCCCTAGTTCATGTTTCAAATATTAATTTTTCTATCACATTGCTTGTATTTCTCTGCACATGTGACTACTTCAACAACATGCTAATGAAACCGGAGAGGGTATTCCTTCATCCATTACGTAAAAAGGACTCTCATAGCCTCACAAAACTTTCAAGTTGTGGAGTGTCACTCAAATATCCATGTTCTGTTTGTGTTGTTAACACCACTCTTAATGGAAATCTCTAGTAATTTAAGTAAGTCTCTTAAGGAAATATTTATTATTTCATGCTAGCTTGGAATAAACAAAGATTGAAGCCTCCACAAAGCGTTGCTCTAAATATATTGCATCCTCTACTTGTTATCGACAACATGACTACTTAGTTTTCTTATTTCCTTCTGTAAATTTTTGTCAAGTTCATTTGCCGTTACCCGTCTCTCATAAATTTTCACTGAAATTTTAGAACCTCCTTCTCATCTTTATTCAAGTTCATGCTTGTTGGATAAAATTATTTTAGGCATATCTTGTTTGTATTCCCACACTAAATTAATCCTTCAATTGGTTTGGATAGCCTTTACTATGGCTCCAAAACCATGTTTGTAAATGCTTAGAACAATAACAATATGTTTACACCAACATAATGAGAAAAATAATCTTTCTAGTTGCATGCTTCACATTACCAAAAATATTTTATAGACTACATAAAGTGACTTATAGACTACTAAATTTTAATTCTTTTATTTAATTATTTAGGTAGGAAGAAGGATGGGGCATATGTGATATTTCACATTTACAATATCGCATATGCGATATATATCGCAAGTGTGATATATCGCATATGTGATATTGAAAAGTAAAAGAAGAAATAAAATAGAGGCTGCAGGCCCCTCAAATATCATTTGCACAAGATCGGGACAGCGAAAAACCGTGTGGGCGAAATAGCACAGAGGCGATTTTTTTTTTAGCTTTTGGAGGTCGAGTTCGAGGTCAAGTTGGAGGTGGATTGGCTCCAATGGTAGGTAAATGCTCTTATCCATTTTAGTTAGTCTTCAATTCTTTATTGTTTTCCATAATTTCATAGTTTTTATAATTATTTTAAACAAATTTAAGAAAAAAAATTGAAAGAAATAAAAGAATGATTAAGTAAAATAACTTGTATTTTTTTGTTTAAATCTTAATAGACAACAGAAATGAACAAGACAATGTGGAAAACCCACCCTCTAATAACCCACAACCTAACCCAAACCCAAACCCGTAGGGGGAACAAGATCGAAACTCACAGATTATTGCGCGTTTGGTGTCATTGAGGTGCCTTAGCTCATCTATTAGAGGGGGGGATCATTTGAGAGAGTCTTTAGCCGATGCATTGGACACAATAACAAACACAATTGCCAAAGCTATTACGCTTTGAAATTCCTATGGCTTGGGGTACCACAACAGACAGCTTGACTCCAGAAATCAATCCTTTCCAATATGCAATAGAAATTAAATGTCTAACACTAAAGGATCAGATCTCGTACCTTATTCCGGACGGTTGAAGTAGATCCCCGTTGAGCTTTCCAACTTCAGCTTGAATTGATAGATTACTTCCTCAACAACAAGTAAACAATACAAACATTCTATATATCACGGTGTTAGATCTATTCTAGCATATATAATCAATAATGTATAAGCATTTGACATAATCCAATGGATAAAATATTCATTCAAACACACATTATAGGAAAATAAAAGATATTTCTATTAATATAAATTAGAGATTACAAGATACAACATCTGTCAGCACGTCTGTGAACCAGAGAAACTGAATCCCCCACTTGGGCCTCCACCACTTCAATCCTCCATCTCTAGATAACAAGCTCACAAGCAACAGATAAGCATGGGAAGAACAAAAAAGTGCTCCAAGGGACAAAGGGATGCAGACTCAAGCATAAGTTCTGGCAACAATGGACTATGGTTTCTTTGCTCTCAATTCTCTCTTATGCCTTCAATGTACCAAGGGGTTCCTTAAATATCTTTTCAAAGGGGTAATGAAAGGTCGAATTTGAGCGATCTCAAGGCACAGGGAAGACCAAGAGTCAAGTGAGTCGGATCCATGTCAAGGAAAACTCTGAAAGGATTTAGATTTTGTACACATCTCGATGTACACGGTTTTAGTAGTCAAACCCGCGTATATACGTGCTTACAGGTTTAAAGGTGTAAAGGTTGCGTGTATCATTTTTTTCATGTTTTTAGGGATGGTCAAGGAAACATCATAGGACAAAAAATGGTCCAAGGGGTCTAAGGAGTCTGCAGCGGGACAAGGGAAGGCCAAACAAAGTGTGATTCACCTGAAGTGGTGAAATCAGCTATAACAAAATCCCAAGGAGCTCTGTACAACATTAGATCGTACAGAGAATCCAGGAGGCAATACTATCTCGATGGATTGAGTTATAAAGACATCAAAGCCCTTAAAATTACAAAAGACCAATTATTTTCATTATTCTAGGACCCTAGCACCGAATTGGTTCCACCCACCAGTCGACCACACATTTTCATAGACTGGTGCGCTAAACCAAATATAAAAATCAATTGGATGGATAATTGATATATGGTCGTCTATGAAGACCCTCGTGGGAATAAGAAAATCCCATTTTATTTCCTTGGGAAGTTGTATGAAAAATTCATCCTAGGAAAACATGTTAACTACTTCGATCTCTTAGGCTTCCAGGGTGTTGGTCATGGGATGCCCCAAAATAGGGAAGGTGCTAGGATGGATCCTAACTATGTGCCATGCTCTCCATGCACACTAAAACCCCCCTCAACTATATCCTCCTGCAGGTCCTATGATTGAGAATACACATGAGGCATTATTTGACTTGGCAGATACATTGCTTAAACATGGGACTGATGTCCAAGGAAATGTAGACCAAGGGGATGGAACTTCTAAGGCAGGCCCATCTATAGATCACACAGGAGATGCAGAGCGTTCAGAGTGTCGTGTTACTCAACACCCTTGCACATTGTGTGGAGGCATATGCTATGGCCCTGCTTCATACTTCTGAGACAATGGATTACTTCACTTTGTAAGTAAAATTCATTATTTTCATATCAAAATTTTCAATTGTTTCACAATTTATTTGTATTTAATTATCTAACAAATTATGTGAACAAATATACAGCTGGTGTCCCATGGCACACTACAGTTACATAGTCCACCGATCAATGTTGAGAACATTGATGCGACTGTTAATATTGCATATGGGTTTGGTTCTTCACCAATAGGGGTAAGAACTATACTTGTTAATTTGTCAACTTTATTTACATATTTATAGTATGGATTGTAACATTTAATAAATCCTAATTTTGATACAACATGTTTTATGCAGGGTGATCAGGATGATTATATTGTATCTCAGCATATTCCCTCTCATACAGAGGTAGATTCCCAGACATAGGTATTATTTAAACTATGCTTTTAATTATGTTTCACTTTTTTTGGAAAAATCATTTTACTTGTATCGCTTTGAAATATGTTACTTTATGCAGGAACCTATTGTGACAGTGGTGCTTGAAGAGCACCAAAGCGAGGTTGTTGTCAACCCACCTCTTCCCCCCAGCCAGGTACATGTATGTTTCGCTTTCTTTGGTAACATCATTTTTCGTCCATATAGTATATATGTCTCTGATTTAATATTTTATCTGAAATTGACATATATGTTACTTTATGCAGGCCCCTAGTGAGGCATTGATGCATGAAGAGCACCAAATCGGTGGCCCACCTTTGACGAGCTAGCAGGTATGTTTATGTATCGCTTT
>LPNX010463499.1:232142-247352 GCA_001517045.1 Pseudotsuga menziesii | reverse complement strand
TACTTACTCACGTACAGTAAGTAAAAATGTTATTTTGGTTTTGGAATTTGAACAAATGTACATAGAATTTTTAAAGGTTGGTAAATTAACTAACAAAATTTGGTTTTTCTGCAGTCTCCACTGATGCGACCCATCCCTCTTGTTCAGCGATGGGGATAACCAGTGAGTAGTCAAAAAAGAAATCTAGACTTCTCCAAAGACACTGGCAGTGGCAGCAAATGGGGGATAACTAGAATAAATGAATAGGGGGCATACATAGATGTAACTTTTTGTTCATATGTACACACATATGTACTTTTTGATCCACTATTGTGTATTATGGCCAAGTGGCATGACAATTTTTGTAACATTATTTCTATACATATATAATATAAAGCAAGGTTCAAGTTTATACATATATGGTTGACTTGATCTTGGAACATGATATGTGTGGTTCACATGTGTGCTAACTTATGAATTTCCAATACTTAAAGCAAGAATTTACGACTCATCAACTTTTTAACATTATGGCTATCCTCAACTTTTTAACTTCATAACCATACTAGACACTAACAATCATAACACTCACTACTACATTTTGACCAAAAATCCGACGGCCGTAATGTCGGATTTTCGACACTTCCCTGTCGCATGTACGACACTTTGATTTTTTTTTAAACGTCGGAAACCTTTCATCGGTTATCTGGCATCTGTTTAATCCGTTGGTTAAGCGACACCTTAGCAACCGTCGGTTAAATGCAAGGCGTCGGTTAAGCGACATGAGAAACCGTCGGTTAAGCGACGAATATGAAGATTAAGCGTCGGTGAAGTGACATGAGAAACCGTCGGTTAAGCGACGAATATGAAGATTAAGCGACAGTTGAGTGCTGATAAGCACCATCGGTTAAGCGATGAATATAAGGTTAAGCATCGGTTAAGCGACATCAGCAACCGTCGGTTAAGCGACGTATATAAACAATAAGCGTCGCTTAAGCGACATGGAGAACCGTCGCTTAAGCGACGATAGTGTAGTTTAAAAAAAAAAGAAATACTGATTCGTAGTTGTAGATCTTGTTAGTTTAGCTGTCTGATTGCTGATCTTGTTTGAGCATATAGGTAATTCTATTGAGGATCTGCGTGTGCTTCACATGTGCTGTAAAATTATATTCAGAAAGTGGCTTCCCAGAATTTTCCCTGTTCTTTGCAGAGGAACCAAGTTCGCCCTCTGCAAGTTTTAGAGCACAAAATCGAAGGAATGCAATCGCATTCAAACTAACATCCTTGTTGAATCTGCTATTTGTAAATGCAATCAAACAGTTCACACAATCTATGAACGTTGTTGTCTCTGTTTCAGTTATGTAAGGAAAATAGTCCCGCACTATTTTTTCAATTGTTTCAAATGCAAAGAGTACAATATTCTTGTGATCATCATAGGTTGCTGTTGTGAACACCTTGAACAGAGGTCAAGTTAAGAGAGTATAACATGACAACATTCCATCTCTGGACAGTAATCAACTCATAAAAATGCATATACTATTGATTCTTAAAGGACTTCTTATACTTTTAAAGAAAACAAATGAAGAATAAAAAATGGATCTATGAAACAGAATAATGAAACTGAAGCATACCATGAAGATGATTTTCCAGCCTGACTTAACATGATTTACATGAGCAAAAACCATTTGGGAAACACAGCGAATAATTAGTTCTCTAATTTCTACAGAGCTGCTCTTCCGCATTACAATGACAAATGGTTTCATAAATTCATTCTGGAAGTTGTAATTCACCAACTCCTCGCGTTCTAAGAACTTCATAGCAAGTTGTCGCAGGGAATCCATTGCAAAAATAGCAATAGATAAATTTTCAGAACATCTAATTGTAACAAAGAAATCAGAGAGCACATTCCAAATGCGAGACCAAATCAGCCTAATGCGGTTAATATTATAGTGCCTGCACAAGCAAACATGCAGAGTGAAACAAAACATCGCCACATAAAAGTTTAAAACACAGTAAATGAGTGGAAAAAGAAAGATTTGATATTCAAATCAAGCTATATACTTACGTAATCTCAACAATTTTAGTAAGGCTAAAAACACAAGGATCAGTTGGATACCTTAGCTCCTCCATAGAAACCTTGCAAAGTGCCTTTACAAAATCAACTATTGCCTCACTGTTCAACCTTTGGCTTCGTGTGAATATCCGATTCATTTCAGAGCTTCCAATCTGTTCGAGCATGTTTAAATTGGTAACCAAATTGTTCATCTGCTCAGTTGTAACTACTCCTGAAGCATGACCCCCAACACCAGCACTATCATATGATCCACGTCGAGCAGTAGCTGCTGCATATTGCAACCGGCCAGGCCCCTTCCTTTTGAGGACTAGAAGAATGGATGATTTTGGTTGCTTTACCTTCTCTAATTCATTCTGAGTTACGGCGAAGAATGTAGCATCTGGAGGAGCACCCTCTCCTAGCAGGTGCAAGTGCTCAAAACGTGAAACACATGTTAAAATATGTTCCCATGCTTCTTAAAAATAGTTACCATCTTCATCAGCAATAGTGACAATCGCCTACAAAACAAACAAATACTTAAGGAGAAGAAACAAGCACATGCACTGTAGACAAGTCCTTTTCCTAAAGCTTAGCAATAATTAAATTCTAAAACAATACAGATAAATATGACAATAATATTACAATTAACTGTCAACAAAAGGTATCAAGTTAATGTCTACAATATAGCCAGTACAAATGATACAGATAATTATGGATAATATCACAAACAAACACTAGTTTTTCAACAAACATGCTGCTAACTTTACAAAACAACTTTGATCATAACTGACTTGCAAAGCATGTTGAAAACTTGAAACCAAGACTGCCTCTATCCAAATATAATACAAAGGTATAATCCGGATACGTTTGGCACACTTTTCAAGCCAAATTCAGAGAATCAGGTGAACAACTCAAGATATGTTGGAAGTGGAGGCAGTAGGAGACAGCACATACTAGGGACCATGGTGCAAAATTATAGCTCTCATGAACTCTGGCTGGGACTAGACCAGTGAGCATTGATATCATAGTTACCATATATGAAATTATGTATTAGGATTCAGATTCAGTATGATCGAGAAAATATACCTACTGGAAAAAGCTAATTCTAAAAATATGCAGGAGTATAAATCTCACTGATATGAAAAAAACATGCACATTATACACAATCTTAGTCATGACAGGAACATAGGTGTATAGAACTCGTAGACCATTGACACTACAAAATCATCATGGAAGGGAGAGAAATTGTTGGTGTGAAGCAAACAAGGAGAGGTACATATTTGCACAGAATGAGACCTGAATACAAGCACAATTGAAAGTTTATCTAAAGTGGAAATGAAAGTGAAAGAAACAGATGTGAGAATACGGAAAATAAAGAAAAACGGGAATAAGGTAATAGTAGCCACTACCACAAAAACAATGGAAAAAAGGAGGTGGAAGATTGTTTGGGCTAGACATTCTAAAGTCGGTGGTCAAATATATGTTATGCCACTTATCTTGCACAGTATGTGTTGAAAATAGAAAACATCTCCAGACTTATTAACAGTGAGTTTGCCCTATAAAAAATCTCCAGACTTGTTAACAGTGAATTTTCCCTAGGCAGCTTCATTGTCAAGTTGCAGCACATTCATGAGTACATTTTGTGATCGGGATGAATCCTAATTGATTCACTATCAATTGTTGTGCATACATTAGCAGTGGTTTCAGCATCAATGGTTTGTGGGTACCTTGGCCTTTGCTTCTATTTACTCCACCCCTAACTAACTCTTCTAAACCATAGGAAACAATGTATAGCTATAATTCAGTGTATTTTGACACCTTCATACCCCTTGTAAGGATCTTTTAATTGGAAGGAGGCAAACTAGCCTTTTACACCTCTCTACAACCTATGTAATAACCATAGGGAAAGCAACCTATGTCCCACGAATCCATGGCTGGATGCTGCAAGCTCGAAACCTTGAAGAGCCATTCCCACCTGAACCAACAGTCACGAGAAGAAGAATAAAGAAAAGAAGAACCAATAGCTAATAACTGGAAGAGGAAAAGGACATTGTTCTCATGTCCTCATGTTATTTTTATTTCCAGAATTTTCTTGCATTGGTCTTCATATGAGTTTTTCCTAAGAGAACAGTTCACACAAGGGAATGATTTTAAGTACCTCAGTTCAGATATTTTCAGAGTTTAGTAGAATCTCTAGGCAGGCAGATCACATGCATTCTTTGGTGCATGCATGAGAAGATGAAGACTCCAAAAGGGTAAAATCAAATTTTCAAGATTTGCAATCTTGGAAAATCTGTTTTAGGAATTTCATCTTTCATGAAATCATATCACATGTTTGGATAGCTTAATGGAGATGAGTTTATGGCTTAATTTTGGTGCAAATCAGAGAAAAGTCGAATTTTGGTCATAATTAGGGTTTCTGCACATGCAAAAGTAATTATATTTTTAAATACCCTGTATTGAGTACATCATGGGAAACAAATTTGGTGGTGATCCAAGACCGTGAGAAAATAGGTCATAAATAGGGTTTCTGCATTTTGGGATTTGGTCATATATATAGATACCCTTTATGGTGAACATTGTTGGAATCTAATCTCAACTCATTCCAAGAAATCCAACAATTAGGTCCAATTTTGGGTGGACTTGTTGACCAAAGCAAGGTATCATCGGGAGGAGCATACATTACTTGAGAAGGTTCCATTGCTTTCTATCTTGGGCTCCACATGACCTATTTTTTGTCCATGGAGAAGTGCACCCTACCTAGGAGGGGTTCAGTGAGTTGACTTATCTCTCAATGCACTGCAGTTCAATATAGTTCAATTGACTTGTCTTCAGTTCAGAGCATTGCAGTTCATTTCAATGCACTGTAGGGCATGCACATGCTATTCATTGAATTGCTTGGTCCTTAAGCCACGTCGATTCTTGCCTAGCAGAGCATGCCACTTGAAAGGCTTCTTGGTTTCTATTTTGGCCACAATTAATCTATCATGGATTGGAGAATAATGTGCCCTAGTGGGCCTTATCTACGGCTTTTCTTGGAGGATACTTCTTGGTCTATTTGGAATAGATTTCACACCATGCACACTCTATCTTTAGCTCAAGTGTGCCTTTAACACCAAGAAGTATGCCCTCGATTAGAGATCACTTATGTTGACTTTTCTTTCATGCATGTAGTCTATCTTTGAGAAAATGGTGAGTGTTGCACCATATCTTTTAAGTAGTGATAAGGTCTCACAAGTTGCAATCCTGCTTTCTAGATTTTGTAACAGACTATGGCCTTGCTCCATGTGATTTCTAGGTTTGATTTATCAATGCTAGCTACTAATCTTCACAAATATGGATGCAGATACATCCTTGCAACTGCAACGGAGGTTCAGTTCTTTCCCATCCCTCCTGTGTTTTTGCATCACTAGCAACTTTCAGGAGAGGAAACAACTAGGCACCAGCTTCATGTAAGGTTTGCAGTGCTAGAGGCACTATGATTATAGGCTCACCAGAAGAAGGGTCTTCAAAGCCAACTGGAGTAAATCCAAACTTCAGAAGAAACACTACTAATGCCACTCAAAAGAAGGGAAGAACGCCGAATGAAGAACAACCGGGCCCTGTAATTATCCAGAACCAAACATGAAAAATAGAATAGAATATGTTCATTCACATTCTCGTATACCTAAGTTAGAACACAATTTGTTAAAAAAAAAAGCTGCTTATCAACCATTCTCCTATACTAAATGTATAGAATGAATATTCATATTTTCAATCTATGTAAAATCAAATGTGATTTGCTTGTCTAATGGATTTTAAATATGTATCGGTAAAGAACAAATGAGAGATTCAGTGGATGAACATTAAATATTTTTACAGGACTAAAAATTGAGAACTTCAGTGCCTTTAAAAGAATATAAAATTATAGCAGCACATGTAATTTTCCCCTGAATTATAGCATATCTGTTCAGTTGCAGGCTTGAGCTGTGTTTTGAAAACTAACAATTCTTTCTCTTTGGAAAAGGAAATAATTCTATTCTAATCATCCCTTCACCCTAAACAAATTATATACCATTTCATCCATATTTTATCAGTTTGTCTATATACCATTTAAACAGCAGGAAAATGCCAAAAAAAAAAAAATCGCTCATTCCACTAACCTCCATTGAGCCATACAACCAAAGGCTTCAAATCTGGATCTTTTTCAGCTTCTACAAAGTAATAAAACAGAGCTCGGCCACTCTTTTCATCCACTGTGACATACCCAAAATATTGCTTGAAGGTCACAGCAGGTTGTCCGGGCAGACTGTTGATAATATCACTTTCCGGACCTGATAAGACTTTCAGTTTCAAACAGTTGCATCAAATCCTCTCCAGCATTTTTGTAAAGTTGCAAGTGCAAGGTTGATCATAACAAAATGGTTCTCTAAATAAAATATGGAATTCATATCCTGCTCAAAACAACTTATTATTCTGTAAAACGTAAGTAGATACATCAACCAAACCCGGACCAGATGCTACTACCTAATGTGACAACGTCAAGTGCAAAAAATGACTCACCCAGTAGGATCCAGGATCTTGTTTGCAGTTATCTTCCAAAAATTTCAAAACCGAAAGACCATTCTGCTGGACAACTTGAGGATGAAAGACATCAGTTCCATCTTCAGCAATACTTTTCAGTAAAAATATCTCATCTGTCTTCAAAATCTCATAGCCTTGAACCACACCATTGTGATGATAACAAATATCCAGCTTTGGTACACTTGACATTACATTATCAAGCCAGGCATCAAGCCACATTAATGGAGTCACCTGTAATATCTTAAATCTAGTCAATCTAATATTTGTTTTAAAAAAAAACATAAGAAAACCTAAACAGAAATCAAATGTGCCCATAAAATCACACTTCATAATCAACAGAATTCCTGGAAGCACCATTCTACCCGCCGCTCCACATCACATAGATGCAAACTAACAACCACATGCTTTTCATTACTGAAAACCAGAAGGTCACTGCCAAGAAGCATGCATAAGTTGTGAAATTCCCAAAACAAAACCCTCAGAAAACCTTCATTACTAAGCCTTCGATGCTTTTCGGGATCCTTCTGAACATAGTTTGGAGGATGTTGTTTCTCACCAACAAGGCTTGCTTTCTTAATGGCATCAAGTATACTTTTGTGTCTACTACCGCACCAAGAAACACTGTCCCCATCTGCCGGGGAATATCCTTGCAGATGAGGATGAAAGCCATCTGTACCATCACCCAGGTCATCACCATTTACAAAATGCCAGGAAGAATGTGACTGTTGATTGACAGAAGATGGTAAGCACTCTCCTTCCATAAACCCTGTAGTAAAATGCTTTGGCAGAAGAGTAGGATTTGCTGCATCTTCTGGAACTGAAGACTGTGAAGATGGAGGGCAATCACAAGCCTCTGCCCGCACTGAATGCATAGCAAAGTTCAAGAAAAGTGATTGATCTACACCCTTTGATTGGTTTTTCTTTCTTCTCACCAGCTTCTCTCCCTCTTCTACATCTGGCCTGGCATACATAATAGAGACAATACAAGCAGCAGTTAACGATTCAAAGATAACCATCTAAAAAAATAAGGCACTACATGTGGCATCGGCATACCCTGTATTCAATATAAGAGTCCGCCCAATACGATGAACTATAAGAGACAATCGAGCTTTGGAATATGGTATTTTAAATATTTGCTTCAAAATGTCAACAGGAGCCATAACATCTATCTCATCACCATACGCTGCAAGACCACTAACTGCAAGGGCCTCACACTTCCTTGCAAGGGGTTGGTTAAAGGAACCACTGCCCCAAGCACCGTATAAGCCATGTAGATCTGCCCAAACAACTAATCTAGGTCACATAATTGTTCCATAAAAATATCATATAATACTTAGAATCCTAAATAGAAGTGTCCATTGTGATTCAATCCATATTCCGCAAGGGATCAATATACTCAAAGTAGCACGAACCCTTTATAATATATGTCAACCAACTATAGGAGTGATTTAACAACAAAATGTCACCCTCAAGCCCTTCTTAATTTGTTACGAAAACACTGTTATCCTTTCGTCCAGAAGCAGAGAACACAGAAGAACAATATACAATATCTAGGTTTAACACGCATCCACAACAATACTTTGTTGTTGTTAGCATACACAGTAGCAAACTACCTCTAACCTAAGTTCTAAGTAAAACAATGAAGACAGGTTACATAAAGATCATCACAAACCCCTCCCATTACACAAAGATCCCTTTATGTTCAACATTTTCACCATGGGATTTGAACCTCCATCAACCAGTTGCACTGCTCTTTACTAGTTCAACTAATCTAGGTGACTGTTAGTGTTTTCCAGGGACCTCTACAAAAGTTTTGAATTCATAAAATGTAACAATCCATAGTTAGAACTAAGGGATTGAAATGTTGAATTCATGAAATCTATAATCTGTTTCAATATCAATAGCAGTGCTTCCTTATGAAAATATATCAACATCTTACATAATTATTTTGCACAACAAATTCATTCCATCATAAAGCTCATTTATCTAGGCTAATAATTCATGTCAATTTAGGAGACATTCAATTTGAACTGCATTCCTTACGTTCTTTTTACCATACCCCCCAGTCCATAGTTTCTACAATGCTATTTAATAAAAATCCTAAAAACAAACCCTCTTGTCATATGCTACAGCAATTAATGTTTAACAATGTCCTATCTTGTAAATCCTAGCCCACAAACTAATGATATTAAGAGTCATTCCATGTACAGAAAGATAAGCAACAACCCAAGGTACACATGATTATGCAACAATTCAATTTGATTTCGATTATGAAAATTACATGTGTGAATCTATTATTCGAATTCTAGAATCTATGGAACTCATAACCTTTTACCTGTGAACTGAAACAATACATGAATAGAATGTGCAGTGGGAATGACTGCATCATCTCCAGCAAAGTAAAACAACATAAAAGTAGAGCAAGACAAGAAATAGAGAACCTAGTAACAGAGATCCTATATCACAAAGCAACATTGCTAAAAATATCAAAATATTGATATACCCCACAGGCCAATCTGGTCCATAAACAGGAAAAAACAAAATACAATGTTATAGAATGTGTATAGGGAATTACTACTGCATATCCAGCAAGGTAAAACATCATACAAGTAAATCAAGCCATGAATTAGAGAATCTACTAACAGAGATCCTAAATTACAAAGCAACATTGCTAAAAACATCAAAATATTGGTATTCCCCAATGACCAATCTGGTCTGTAAAGAGGAAAAATCAAAATACAATGTAAGGGTCGCTTATAAGAAGCACTCCTCTACAGTATTCCCCTCAGTCTTACAAAAATTGTTTAAGGGTTCAGACAACAAAAACACCATGGGAAGACAAAGTGAACAAGAAGGGCATGGATTCTAGATCCGAGGCTTCTCATACACCTGAATCTTATATGATCATTAACCATTGAATAAACCCAGAATATGATATTCATTGCACCGAGAGATAGAAGCGAGGTGCTCAGTAGCTTGGGTGGGTGGGGATCCATCTAATAGCGCATTGGATCTAGAAAATGCATATGGTACATTTAATATTTACATTAGCAGAGACCCATTTAAACTAGTGTTTGACCAAGGCTTCTCTGTTAATTTTTCAAGAAAGGAATCGAATTGAAGCTCACCCGTTTTGCATAATCTCTGTGAGAATGTTGTCATTGACTTCTAGTAAGCTGAGATCCTGGTGCGTACCAAAGAATCTGCCATACTTTATTGAGATGGATGAATTGGGTTCCAACCCCAGCAGCCCCTCCGCTCCTCCTGCAGCCATGCTAGTCCGTCCGACCTTGTTGGAAAATTAGGTTTAATTTTCGACATGAATGAACAAGTCTACTTCACATTTTCCTTGATGGCTTAACTTCCTTGCACGGGCGGGTTTGCTTGGCCGCCTATGATTTTGGCGCCAAGACGAAATATCTAAAGAAAAACATAGATTTTGAAGCACCCTTTTTGGGCGTATTATATCTTCTATCCAAAACAGCGTTCAGCAAGGAAAAAATTCCCGGGGCATACAACTTTTTAGGGATTTTTAAGGTTTTGGGAAGCTTCTAAACCCTTGGGAGAAATGTACCTGTGGTACAACCTCATGTGGACAAAACCTGGCTCGAAGTACCCATCATTACTACTCCTTCATCTAATCAACAAAAGGATCAGGTTGTGGTGCCTCAAACCTCTCCTATTCATCTTGGGGTGGTTACTTAGGTCTTGATGAATAATGTTGTGAGATGTAAAACAAAGCATCGTCCTATGGTGAAGAGTATGGGAGGTGGTGTAGTTCTCATGGTGGGGCATGAAGATGAATATAAAAGAGACAATGAAGAATTCATCTTCATGGGATTTGAACAATACAACAAACAAAGGAAGAAAGAAAACCCACTATGATCTTGTGAATGTGCACTTTCAATGGTTGGAGAACCATTGAAAGTGCACATTCACAAGATCATTGTCTTCTTGGTTCGGTTACAATAGTGGGTGAAACCTACACAATGTAGTTTTCTAATTAACATCTTCCACCTATAGTCTAGGTCTTTTGTTGTCTTGACGAATGTAAGAAGGCCACAACATTGAAGGGATTATGTAGCTTGCTAGTTTTCAATTTATAACTTGGAAACGTGTTGGTGAAGGACACCCAAGACGAATGAAACAATTTGATAATCATTCTACAACAATAATACTATATAACTATTAATACATCATTGATAACCCATTAGAATATCTGTCACTAACTAGCATTCATTGACATACAAGAAAACTCATACATTTTCAAGATTAAAACTCATAAAATATTGCTAAAGTAACCATTGCAAGTATTCAATTAGTAAATGGATACAAAATTGGTTGTGCAAACTGTTAATCTTAAAACTGGCAATGTCCAAGGATTTTGTGAGGGGGAATGGCCATAAAAGATGAGTAAACTAGGCCAATTATGGGGCTTAACAATGATCACACATAGAACCACAACCTAAAGGTGATCTATGGCTCCAAGAAAAACCATCATGGGAATTTAACCTTACTTATTGGCAAACAACTTCTCTCTTCACTAATGGATGCAACCCATTTGAACCTGTTCACTAATTGGTACTTGTGGGTCCCTTCCCTTTATTGTATAAGAACATTTAAAACTTGTACCAAAAGACCATAAACATGTTATTTTGAATGCCTTCGAGTTGCAATTATTATTCAAAAAATGTTATGTCTAAGACCTTAAAGTTGCAAATTATTAGGCTTTGATGGATCCTTAACATGTACTTTCATGTATATAACACTAAAGGTCCAATCCCTAAATATTTAAATGCAAATATTGTGGCACTATTTTATAATTAAAAAATATTTGATTTATATATTTAAGTTTTAGTTTTCAAACATTTTAGGAGGCATTAGGAAAATATGAATATCACTCTTTTTAATTGTCTATAACTTATCATTTTATAAAATTATTAATTAAAATTAATCATTTTACTTTGGCTTGGGGGATTCAAACTAAGCACCTATTGGCATGGAATCATCCAAATAACATAATGACATTGGCAACAACCAATGGAGTTAACATTTGATCTCATATTAGATTGTATACCATTCATATATTTATCAAGAATATCTAGTAATCCAAATAATTGGATAATATTCACTCATAAATAAGTCAAAGGGTATTAAGAAACAACATCTAGATTGTTTTTTGACAACAACAATTTGCTTTACAATTCTATCCCTTCAATGCGCCGTTGCTTAAGCGACGCTTATGTGACTAGCCTTCGCTTAAGAGATGCTTATAAGAATAGTCGTCGCTTAAGTGACGCTTATGGCCACATTCACAAAAAAAAAATTATCCTTGTGATTTTTGGTAAGTTTAAAAAAAGAAATCCACGCGCCGTCGGATTTTTCCGTCGAATTTTGGATCGAAATGTAGTAGTGACTATGTCATGCATAGATGTGTAATATATACCATATCATACCCTACAATACCCTATGATACTAATATCATACAATTTTAAAATACAACAACATACCCTACAATACCCTATGACACTAACATCATACCATACTAACATACCATACCATTGTAATATACCATACACTAACATCATAACACTAAGTCATGCATGCATGTGTAATATACCATACCATACCCTACAATACCCTATGATACTAACATCATACCATACTAACACACAATAACATACCCTACATTACCCTATGACACTAACATCATACCATACTAACACACAATAACATACCCTACATTACCCTATGACACTAACATCATACCATACTAACATACAATAACATACCATAACATAACATACTAACAATATACCATAACAATAAGTCATGCATGCATGTGTAATATATACCATATCATACCCTAAAATACCCTATGATACTAACATCATACCATACTAACATACATCATACCCTACAAACCCTAAATTGGTTGAAGTAAACCCTAGTTCCATCTCATTATTTGTCAACCCTAGTGATAGCATGCAAAGTGGTGTTCATGAAAGCCTAGTTGCTTTCCGATTTGTACATGGCCATGTGTTTCTAGTTCCCTCTCCTAACTTGCAAATTTCTCAAAAAACCCTAGTTCCTTCTCATACCTTGTCAACCCTAGTTGGTGCATGCAAATTGGTGTTCATGAAAGCCTAGTTGGTGCATGCAAGTATTGGTGATCATGTGTTTCTAGTTCCCTCTCCTACCTTGCATGATTTCTCACTAAACCCTAGTTCCATCTCATACCTTGGCAACCCTATTTTGAGCATGCACATTGGTGTTCATGAAAGCCTAGTTGGTGCATGCAAGTATTGGTGATCATGTGTTTCTAGTTCTCTCTCTTAACTTGCAAATTGCTCACTAAACCCTAGTTCCATCTCATACCTTGTCAACCCTAGCTGGTGCATGCAAATTGTTGTTCATGAAAGCCTAGTTGGTGCATGCAAGTATTGGTGATCATGTGTTTCTAGTTCCCTCTCCTAACTTGAATGATTGCTCACTAAAGCCTAGTTCCAAATCATACCTTGTCAACCCTATTTGGACCATGCAAATTGGTGTTCATGAAAGCCTACTTGGTGCATCCAAGTATTGGTGACCATGTGTTTCTAGTTCCCTCTCCTAACTTGCATGATTGCTCACCAAACCCTAGTTCCATCTCATACCTTGTGAACTCTAGTTGGAGCATGCAACTTCATGTTCATGAAGGCCTAGTTGGTGCATGCAAGTTTTGGTGATCATGTGTTTCTAGTTCCCTCTCCTAACTTGCATTATTTCTCACTAAACCCTAGTTCCATCTCATACCTTGTAAACCCTAGTTGGAGCATGCAAATTGGTGTTCATGAAAGCCTAGTTGGTGCATGCAAGTATTGGTCATCATGTGTTTCTAGTTCCTTCTCCTAACTTGCAAATTGCTCACCAAACCCTAATTCCATCTCATACCTTGTCAACCCTAGTTGGATCATGCAAATTGGTGTTCATGAAAGCCTAGTTGGTGCATGCAAATATTGGTGATCATGTGTTTCTAGTTCCCTCTCTTAACTTGCAAATTGCTCACTAAACCCTATTTCGATCTCATACCTTGTCAACCCCAGTTGGTGCATGCAAATAGGTGTTCATGAAAGATTAGTTGGTGCATGCAAGTATTGGTGATCATGTGTTTCTAGTTCCCTCTCTTAACTTGAAAATTTCTCACTAAACCCTAGTTCCATCTCATACCTTGTCAACCCCAGTTGGTGCATGCAAATAGGTGCTCATGAAAGCCTAGTTGGTGCATGCAAGTATTGGTGATAATGTGTTTCTAGTTCCCTCTCTTAACTTTCAAATTCCTCACTAAACCCTAGTTCCATCTCATACCTTGTCAACCCTAGTTGGTGCATGCAAATAGGTGCTCATGAAAGCCTAGTTGGTGCATGCAAGTATTGGTGATCATGTGTTTCTAGTTCCCTCTCTTAACTTGCAAATTCCTCACTAAACCCTAGTTCCATCTCATACCTTGTCAACCCTAGTTGGTGCATGCAAATTGGTGCTCATGAAAGCCTAGTTGGTGCATGCAAGTATTGGTGATCATGTGTTTCTAGTTCCCTCTCTTAACTTGCAAATTGCTCACTAAACCCTAGTTCCATCTCATACCTTGTCAACCCTAGTTGGTGCATGCAACTTGTTGTTCATGAAATCCTAGTTGGTGCATGCAAGTATTGGTGATCATGTGTTTCTAGTTCCCTCTCCTAACTTGCATGATTGCTCACTAAGCCATAGTTCCATCTCATACCTTGGAAACCCTAGTTGGAGCATGCAAATTGGTGTTCATGAAAGCCTAGTTGGTGCATGCAAGTATTGGTGATCATGTGTCTCTAGTTCCCTCTCTTAACTTGCAAATTTCTCACTAAACCCTAGTTCCATATCATACCTTGTAAACACTAGTTGGAGCATGCAAATTGGTGTTCATGAAAGTCTAATTGGTGCATGCAAGTATTGGTGATCATGTATTTCTAGTTCCCTCTCTTAACTTGCAAATTGCTCACTAAACACTAGTTCCATATCATACCTTGTCAACCTTAGTTGGTGCATGCAAATTGGTGTTAATGAAATCCTAGTTGGTGCATGCAAATATTGGTGATCATGTGTTTCTAGTTCCCTCTCTTAACTTGCAAATTGCTCACTAAACCCTAGTTCCATATCATACCTTGTCAACACTAGTTGTTGCATGCAAATTGGTGTTCATAAAATCTTAGTTAGTGCATGCACATATTGGTGATCATGTGTTTCTAGTTCCCTCTCCTAACTTGCATGATTTCTTACTAAACCCTATTTCCATCTGGGTGATTCCATGAAGATGGGTAACACTTTTTGGCCAAATTTGGCGATGAAAACCTGATTTTTTACTCATGTACTAGAGAGAAGCCCTGAAAATGCATATATGCCATGTGAATTTTGACTTGCAGTAAAAAAAAAAAATTGTAGAATATTATGTTGGCTTCAAAGTGATATTTTTTTTAAAATATTCCGATGTCATTTAATGTGTGAATTTTTGCATTTAATGAACTGTGTGACCTTAAAAATTTGAAGAAGCTAATAAGTGACTCGTGTCCACGTAGAGTAATTCAATCTTGCATTATTAATTTTAA
>LPNX010463499.1:227020-231784 GCA_001517045.1 Pseudotsuga menziesii | reverse complement strand
TATGAACCTCGACCGAGGTATTTAAATACCTCGGTCGAGGGTTTTTAAAGCCCGCAATACCTCGGTCGAGGGCTTAACAAGCCCTCGGTCGAGATATTAAGACGTCAGTCGAGGGCTTAACAAGACCTCGACCGAGGTGCATTTTTCTGTTTTTGCCGAAATGCTCTTGCCAAAAAGTGTTACCCAGGTCCGTGGAATCACCCATCTCATACCTTGGAAACCCTAGTTAGAGAATGCAAATTGGTGTTCATTAATGCCTAGTTGGTGCATGCAAGTATTGGTGATCATGTGTTTCTAGTTCCCTCTCTTAACTTGCAAAATGCTTACTAAACCCTAGTTCCATCTCATACCTTGTCAACCCTAGTTGGAGCATGCAAATTTGTGTTCATGAAAGCCTAGTTGGTGCATGGAAGTATTGGTGATCATGTGTTTCTAGTTCCCTCTCTTAACTTGCAAATTGCTCACTAAACCCTAGTTCCATCTCATACCTTGTGAACCATAGTTGGTGCATGCAATTTGGTGTTCATGAAAGCCTACTTGGTGCATGCAAGTATTGGTGATCATGTGTTTCTAGTTCCCTCTCTTAACTTGCAAATTTCTCACTTAACCCTAGTTCCATATCCTACCTTGTCAACCATAGTTGGTGCATGAAAATTGGTGTTCATGAAAGCCTAGTTGGTGCATTGAAGTATTGGTGATCATGTGTTTCTAGTTCCCTCTCTTAACTTGCAAATTTCTCACTAAACCCTAGTTCCATCTCATACCTTGTCAACCCTAGTTGGTGCATGCAAATTGGTGTTCATGAAAGCATAGTTGGTGCATGCAAGTATTGGTGATCATGTGTTTCTAGTTCCCTCTCTTAACTTGCAAATTGCTCACTAAACCCTAGTTCCATCTCATACCTTGTCAACCCTAGTTGGTGCATGCAAATTGGTGTTCATGAAAGCCTAGTTGGTGCATGCAAGTATTGGTGATCATGTAATTCTAGTTGGTTTCTGATTTGTACATGACGATGTAATTAAATGTATATTAAACTAAAAACATCATGAAATGTAAATTTCAACAACTTGAGAGCTTGTTATTTTCCGAACTCTATTTGGTGGTGTCTAAAGATACCATTCTTGGCGCCTCCAATGTGCCATAGATGATGTTTGTATCCTAGGCACATGAAAGGATAGACATTAGTAACATGATAAGAAAGAAAAAAGAACCCAATGAAAATGGGAAACCATGATTTATAGATAACTCACCCGAGGTTGTATGATCGTGTTTATAGCGTCCAGTATCCTCTGAATAATATTATGTCTATGAATGGTATCTGTCTATCACAGGTTTATTACATTGGGAATAAAGTAAGGCTAAATAATTGAAACTGTGCTTCGGAATTCACTTTAAAGGTTAAATAACACACCTGACAATGCACTCATACAAGTAAGCCATCTGGATCATCTCTGGTGCCGATGGTGTCCATCAATCTTTCATGCTCTATATGAGGTAGCAAGTATCGTACATGTGACCTAGTTTTGTGACCAAGTGTACACAGCTTGATGTTTATACCAACTACTAGTTTGATGAAGTGGTATACAATAGCCCCTGGTGTATAATCCTGATATACATACCCAACCTTCCTTTTCTATTGTGCTGCAAGTGTCAAGTACTCCCCTTTTATAACCATTGAGCTGGTTGGGAGTTCAATATTTTCATCTTCTGTAACATGTTCTAGAATGGTTCATTTCCCCTCTAAGCAACGTGCCAACTAATAGTCAAAACCCCATTCATTATTTTTTGGGGCAACCACTGCATATATCTGACCTGTGAAAGGAAATAGGTCGAGTTAACAATACATTTTGTAAATAAGGTCTTGCATTTCTAATTTCTACATAAATTAAATTCTACATAGGTCGAGTAAACAATACATAAATGCATTTTCTTATTTAGGTACTAGTCATGTACCTGCTTGTATGAGATCTGATATGTGATCATAGTCTGTAGAAATATGTGTATGATCATCTTCCAAATGGTCTATTTCATTAACCTTGTTGAAATTGGTGCCAAGTGTCACTTGATCCCATGTATCAATGGTATCTATATCCTCACAATCACCCCATACATCGATGCTATAGGAACTGCAAAAACAAGCCTTCAATCTTGTCCAAATTTGTAGGGCCGAGTTGTCTGAGCTTCTAATTGAATGAAATTGTCTAGTTGCATGCACTATGTTCACCCAATGTGTTTGTGATCAGTCCACATTTGTCACCTCCCAAAATATTCTCCGCACTAAGTGTTTCCCTGTTGCTTGTTCTCCCATGACATATGCACACCATTGGACTATAGATGCAGCGTCTCGAAGGAGAGCACCTGTAAACTTCATCTCTTCCCTTCGAAAGGAAGTTTTAATGCATGCACCAACACCATCGTGCTCTCCTTTTCCATACATGTGGCACCTTGTATTTTATGTGCAACAAACACAACCATTCAAATACACGTGGATTCTTGAACTGTCCATCACAACCATCTGACCAAATGAAATGACGATAAAATGGTATATCCATAGCTATCATATGATCATAGAATAATTTAAATCAATGTTGCACATAATGGATGTCATGGGTCCGGTCATCACTTATGTAGAAGTGAATTTCTTTCAGTATCACACGTTTCTCTTCATTGCTATCTTGCACATGTTGATACGTGATATGCACCATTATGCTCACCTGCTCCGAGTGATAGCATTGACTTTGAATTTCATTTTGTAGTTGTAGGGTTTAATTTTCCACAAAGTCCACCACTGATAGTATTGTTCCGAGAGGGAATGTGTCCCGACATATTATGAATTGCTCATCTTGCCACCGTGCCATATTGACATGTTGAATGTATTGTTGGATCTTTCCACGAAACTCTAGAATAAAATCACATACTCGCACCTGGTACATGAATATTAATATGTCAATAAACCACATAAAAAAATGTGTACATGAATATTAATATGTCAATAAACCACATAAAAAAATGTGTACATGAATATTAATTTGTCAATATTCAACAATTTACCTGTGAAGTCACCAATTTAATCGTCCTGCTTTCTTTCCCATCATTTAGCTGATATGTCTCATACTGATAGCTCTGCTTCTCAACAATTTCATTCCTAAATGCTTGATCTTCACTTTCATGGATGCAATCAGACCATAATGATATCCCACCACAATTGTTGCAAGAATCGTCTACACATTGTTTTAAGTAATGTGTCTACCTATCTTTCCTCGGACACATTATGCTATGGATGAAATCTCTGGATGACATTGGAAGTACTGTACTTGATCATTCCTGCACATGGTTAGTATGCAAAAAATGACGTATATGTGCAAATGTATCGTACTATAGGTCAAACTCTATGTGGTATCTACAACAACAAGTGTTCCAGATGGTATTGATTCTAGCATACCAAGGCTTGCATTTTTCAAAATATCTTTGCCCGAGCCATAGCTCTACGTGGGTAACTTCAAACATCTCGAACAGTTGAGTTTGTGTCATGTCAATATAATGTTTAACATGAGGTTCAATGTTTCTAGTACCCCTACAATGTTTTAACACATCCTTAATGTTAGAAGAAGCCCTAGTGTTCTCACGCCAAAACGTTTGCACTAGGCCCTTCACTACTTCGACTAACTTCATGTCTTTGTGGGGCAACCTACCGCTAAATGCCCATAATGTTTCCATTTTTCCCTCTACATCAAGGTTGTCTCTTCTTATTGAATATTTTTTAAGTGTCTTTGGATGTAAAGACACAATTTGTGATGTGTATTTAAGTAAACGATGTTGTCTTGTGGATTTACATACAATTGATTCAGCCAATACACGACGAGCCACATTACAGCCTTGTGAACGAGTTTTTTTATCAATCGATGTGAATGCAGCAGTAAGAGATTTAACAATGTGATTACTTGATTCAATATTCTTCATTCTTGTTATGCCTAAATTTCTTCTAATAGTTTCCATATTTCTAGATTTAAGTAAAGCTAAAAACAATTGGCATTTACCGGCTTCGGATTTGTTATCAAAATATTGTTTCATTATTTGAGAAGAATGACGAAGGATAGTGCGTTTAGCCACCTTACCTTCCATGGAAGTCAATCCACTCTCGTCCACTTGTATTCATTTAGGAGTTCTCTTTCGTTTTGATGCAAAAATTTTTGTTGTTTGAAATGTTGGAGTGACGTTTACATCCACTATAGGCTCACAACTTCGATTAGGAGATTGAACCACCGAACATGGTTGTTGCCGAGTCACATTTGCATCGGGAGTAACATAATTATTGATCTCTTCACAAGATTGTCCGTTTACTAATGGATCAATAATATCAACTTCCGTATAACCAGCCTCCTTTAATGTTGCATTATATTCTTCACCCTCTACATCAGGTATCTGTTGAGGGGAAATGGGAACTATTTGCTCATGTAATGAATGCCGACGATTTCTTGAATCTTCCCTCTTTTTTGTTTTTTATTTTCTGCTTCTTCCAGTGTAAGCACCTTCCTTGTTGACTTTCGTCCTCTATTACATACATTCCCCATTGAAATCCACCCAAATCTATACAAAACTATGGAATTATGTAAGTAATGATAAAAAATTGCATGTTGAACAGTTCTCTATGTGCGGGTTCAAACAAATGATGTCTTTTGATACAGTAAACCTAGCCCACCGGACGCCACCCAACATTTTGTAAAAAACACATATTGCATATGCGATATAACGCACCTCCGATAT
>LPNX010463499.1:137020-222020 GCA_001517045.1 Pseudotsuga menziesii | reverse complement strand
CACACAATAAATCCTATGTCCCTTAAGTAGTTTTTTAAGCTTTCATTAACTGTTATTTGTTTTTTATTTATATTATACGCTTTTCATGTAAGCTATACTCTATAATGATTGCAGGTTTTTGTTATTGATTCTCATGGCTAGCATGCAATGGATAGTTCATTAGGATGTTGCTTGAATTTTGAGAATTATTATTTGTGGAAATCTTGTTTATAATGTCTTTATTGAATATATTTTTATTTAGTATATTTAATAGTTTTTATATGCTCATTTCAAAGTAAGGTAACGATCATACACCTCATATTATCTTAAGATCACTTTTAATAAAATTACAAAATCAATTTAATGCATGTGTTTTGACCATTAATGAACCATTTGAGTTTAGTTAGATGACTCGCACTTTTATGAACCATTTGAGTTTAGTTAGATGATAGTTTGAGTTTATATGTGAGAGAGAGACTCATGGTTGTGTGATTAATTTGAGTTTAAATGGATGACAAGCTTTGATTATAATGATATATAAATACTTTATATTATTGTGTATGGTTGATTTCATTATTTCAAAAAAAATTGGTTATATATATTTCAAGATATGTTAAAACCAACTAAATTATTTATGTTTATGAGTCAAATGTATAACTTATTAATTTTTGTATTTCATATAAATTCTAAACTTAAACATATATCAATATTATGGTATGCATAAAAAAATCTTCCATAAAATACAAAAGTCATTAAAGTAAAAATAATTATAATAATATTAAAAGATTATCTTATTTTTTATTTCACTATTTTAAAATACTTTTTTATTTATTTAAGTATTTCACAAGCGATTGAATAATAATATTAATGGTTTTTATTTTCATTTAATTTTAGCATGTTCAATATGAGTAGAGACTATTTCAATTCTCTCTTTATATAATTGGATTTTTATAATTTTTATAAATTTACTTTAAAACAGTAAAATTTATCATATTTTTATTGTGAGTTAAAAATGAGAATAATCCTAATAAACAACTTAAATCTACACTTCTAAAAAAATGTCTTTCAACGAATCATAAACATATTTCTATACAATATAATATTTTAAAAGATATCATTATACAGTATATCTTTCAACCAGTCATAAACATGTTTCCTTAATATATCTTTCAATCAATCATAAACATGTTTCCTCCCATTATCATAAACATGTTTCTTTTTATTAAAACAAGACAAGATAATATTTGCAAAAATGTCAGTAACCTTTATAATAATTAAAATTAAATTTATATTTAAATATTTTTTTAATAAATTTATTAAAATATTTAACATTAATTTGCATATGTAAAATGATAAAATTTATTTATATATTTATTTAAAAATAACTAATTAAATTCACTTTTAAATTAATAAAATATTTAATGTTTAAAAACAATATTGCATAACAATACTATCAAAATATTTCATAACAATATTATTTGAACAAGCTTGTTCACCACATGATATCTGTTACAAATGTTAAATTTAAATATTAAGCTAAGTTAATTTTAGTAAATGTTTGTAATTATACTAAGAGGTGACTTGAAAATTCACCTCTCTTCCCCACTTAAGGTATAAATACCTGGGGAAATTATTATTGTAAACCATCTTCTTCATATTTATTACTTATACATTTTACATTACGTTTCTTTTCTCCTCCATCAACATTTCTGCTATTCCATTGGTATCAGAGCCTCTTGGCTCTCGACATGAGTCCACCACCATCTCACCTCCCCTGCACACCTCCTCTTTATCGTCTGGGCGTTCACGCTGCACTCCATCTCCACCTCCATCCTGCTCCACCATTCTGCCTCTCCCCAACACCCCTCTTCCTGCCTCCTCTCCAATACAAATTTAATACTAAATAAATTATTAATATTAATATATTTTATTAATATTATTATTAAACAAAACTATATTATAATAGTTATTATTATTATAATTATTTAAAAAAAAATCATGGCGGGATGGCATCATATCGCAAACAAAAATAAATCCACATTTAGCAACAAGAAAATTCCAATCACAAGATCAATGGATGCTCGGTTCGACTAAATCAATGAGAAGATTAACAAGAACTATGAGGAACTCTAGGAAAAGATCAAACAAATGAGTGACAATTCGACGTCGACTTGGACACAAATCACGTCATGAATGGCGAATACCTTCCTTACTCTACAAGAAGACCAAAAGAAAAATCAAGCAGTTTTAACCACCACCTTGGACATATTACAAATATCTAATAACCTAAATCCAAACTCTTTGTTGTCTGCCGATTGCACACCAGCAACAAAAACTTTTTGAAAGTTATCTCCTCAGTTAGGAAAGTGGGAGAGGTGTGACCTTAGGGGAAAGCATAGAGATAGGTACTATTACCTACTCCTAGCTCCTCCGTTTAGGCTAACTCCTAACGAAGCCAAGGGTGGTAGTCCCTAACAGAGATTTTTCTATGGCTCAATGTGGTTAAATTGTTTTAAATGGTTACGGATGCAGATGGGTGTTGTTTAGGAGTTATGGTGGTTAAATGTGTTTGTTTATTATGAACTTGACACATAAGATGAAAAGCAATCCACGTTGTTATCAAGAGAATTAAAAGATGAGCAATAATTCAAGACTTTATAAAGACGCATTCATAGATAGAAATTAAAATGTTCAAAAGAAAACTGATCTAGATATAATAATTATGCAAAGATTAAAAGATCAGTGCGTTTATGGAGGCAACACTCTACAATGCCTTAAGAAATTAATAGCAAGTGTTGAAATAAAGCTAGTGAATATTACGTTGTGCAAGTGCTCTTGGTATGTTTTAAGTATTTTAGGTGATCTTGCTTATGGTGTCAACAAAGGTTTGTCAAGAACCGAGAGAATGTTCCAAGTTTAATCTGTTGAAGACATGATGGTCTGCCTAGTTTCCCAGGCTGGTATCGTGAAGATTGATCGACTAGCTAAGAAGCTAAGATAACGGCGATTTTTTGGCACATCTACTAAGAATAACTTATAAAATTCTTTACAATGCTGGTGCGTTGGTTATGGGGTTTAAATTTTATTATGTTTCTCTTGCAAGATTAAAAATCCAATGTCATTTGTGGGTACTTTGATTTTGAAGTCGGTCAGAGCATACTCCGGAAAGGAGACAATGAAGTTAATTAATTATGGGAGAATGAGTTGCAAATTTTATTAAGTTGATTAATTAAAACTCTCTGATAGAGAGTGATCTTGACCGTGTCTTATGACAAAGGCTTAAGAGACTTAGCTAATCTAAATGCCTAATGCAAGGATATGCAAGTCTAACTATGCTCTCCAATAGAGAGTGCTCTTGACTTGGGTTATGACAAATTGAAGAGACTTAATTAATTAATTGATTAAACTTAGAAGAAAAATAAATATTTAAATTACCCAAGAGTCTCTTTCAGGCTTTTTAGGCCCTAATCGGGAAAGCATGGGGGTAAGTAAAATTATATCAAAAAGGTAAAGAGACCTTGCATTTAGCTAAGTAAATAAACAAAGAAACATCTTTACTTTTATATTTTATGAATGATGAACTAATAAAAAATCAACTACCTTACTTTAACGAAAAACAAACTTCTAACAATTGAAACTATTCTACCCTACTTTTAACAAATTGTGAAACAAAGCATGAAAATGAGGAGATGATACAAGCTTCCCCCAAATGGGGGAGGATGGGTGTGGGAGCCGTAATCCCACTTGCTCTTTATTAATTTGCTTACAATGCTTTTCATTGCTGACTTTTTTGCTTCTTTTCTTATTCCTGGAATGCCTTTGGAGCAATCTACAGAAGGGTAAAGAAGAAGAGGGAAATTATGGTTTTTTAGGGCTTCATTCTTCAGAATTTCGCCAGCATTTCCATTGTACCTATTAAAAAAGTAAAAAATTCAGCAAGCATATATTGTTAAAAGATGGTAGGAAAAACACTGCAAAAATAAAAAAAATTGGAAATATTTTTATACTTAGAAATTGTTTTGAGCATTCACAGGCAAAGCATAAATTTTTTCCTAGATCTAATAAAGGAAACTAGATCTAGCAAAATCCCTAAAAATAGATCTGAATAATGAATATTGAAACTTAGATCTATTTCATGAGCAAATGCAAATAATTTAAAGAAGGGAAAGGTAGAGGTAGAAGTTTGAAGATGGAGCTTTGGAGTAAGATCTCCTTATGTTTTTTCCTCTTAGACAAAGCCCAACTTTGTAGATCCTGAAAGACAACAGTGTTAGAAACATTTTGATGATGATGGAGATGAGATTGATGCAACTGAGCTCACACCCTTATCCAAACGACACGATCTGCTAAGACAATCAAACTCGAAACCCGGTGAGATCAAATAAAATAACTAGTATGCTATGAATATTAAACCATGATCAATACTTCATATAAATGAATACTTGTACTCATATAGGTTAAGATAAACTTTGCATAATAATCCAAATTGACAGCTGCAAATGGAAGATCTTATGTTCTAACAATAGACTTCTAAAGCTATTTATTCGATTCACCATATGAGTAACAAATTTAAAACAAGGAAAGAAATCACCTCATAAGATAGACATCCACCAATGAAGAAACAATCCCATAGACCTCCAAAGTTGAAAATATTTATTCAAATAAATAGTGATTACAATTTTTTGTAGAGTTTCTATGCACAAAATTCCATGTTGTAGAGCTCAAAATAGACTCTACTTATACAAAAAGGAATGAAAATAGGGCTCAAATCCCTAAATTCGGACTAAGAGTAACACCAAAGTAATTGAATGAGCTCGGCATGATGATTTGGAGTTGAACTGAGATGCAACTAAGTGCTGGAGTAATGAGGAGGGTTGAGGGGGCTCATCCTCCCTCGTAATGATCACCCAACCAATAGATAACCCACACTTCAACCAAAAACTTATTTGACCAAAGAGGAAAAATTTCTGACTGATAGTTCATCTGCTACACTCCGATACTTGATTTGAAACTGACTTATATTGATTGGAATAATCATAAATGCTCTGTGCCATGTCATTTATCCTTTTATTTTATTCAATTTGGTTTATTTTGGAGATTTTTTTATTTTCTCCAAAATATTCATTTTTAATATTTTAATTAATAATTTCTCCGTAAATGACTTTTTTGAGAAATTATTAATTATGAGGCTAAATGAACTTCTAAAACTTGGACCTGGCTAGCTAGCTGATCAAGAATGAATTTTGGATTAAAGTTAGAGCCTTCAATCACTGAATTCGGGTTCCGAATGACTAACTTATTACAAATTGAATTTTTTCATTTAAATTATGGAAAAATTTAATTAAAAGCTTAGGGAAAATTAAAAAATTAAAAAATTAAGAACTAAAAATTTTGAAGCATCCTGTAAAATATTTTCAAATTTTTTCTGAGCGTCATAGTGACTTAGGACATGACCATAGTCTATTCTAACAATGTCTAGTAGATTTATATATACTCAGTTGGGCTCTAATAGACCCCCAAGACCCAGAATTTAAAATCGGGCATCCTAGCTTTGGAGGAAGTAGGAGAAAACCTTGTCAATTATACTTGGCTATAGGCAAAGCGTAATTGTCAAGGGAAAAAAACTACCTGAAATACCTTAGTTCAAATTCTACATCTTAGGAGACCGAACCACTCAAAAACACCCTACTAGCACATTTTATTATAAACCCCGCAGGGCCATGGTCATAATTATTCAAACAAAAAACTAACTAGCCAAAACTAGCTAGACACAAAGGCGTATCATCTGATACACTGGGAACAAACACTGGTCATGTTTGTCAACTGGCGGCTCCTCAACTAATCCAACTATGGTACAAAAAAGTGGATAACATCTGGCTCCAACTATGGGACGTGTGCTCGATCTAATCTCTTATGTAAGGAGAGCATATAGGAACACCAGAATCTATGGTTTCCATATCTTGTAAGAACATCTCAACTTGACAAGAAAAAACTTGGTAGCACAAGTTTTATGAAAAATGGCCAATGATCCAAAAGTTGCTTTATTCAAATAAATGACAACACTTCAATGAAAATTTTATTTACTCCTAAGTACATAAAAAAAATGCTCACATAAGGAGCCTATTTTCCTACTCTAAGTATGATAAAAAAAAAGTTAGGTGTAATCATAAATATAGTGTAGCCACCTAAGCATTTAATTAATATAAAAAGGTTTTTCCTTATCTTCGGCTACCAGCCAATGTAAGGACACAATTTCCAGAAAATGCAAACCCGCGTGATGATCCAAAATGGGTCGGTTGGATGGGGAATCATAGGCATGAATAATTTTTCAAACTTCTTCCCCAACTGGTAGATGCTCGCATAGCCTATTTCTATCCATGACTGGATAACGCTGATATACAAATCAAGATAATACAACATGTCAACTACTTCATCATGTTGATCATCAAGGCTTATCAAATAATGATTCGTTGTATAAGCCCCAAGCTGCTCCAAAACATAAGGAACATCTATATGTGAAGACGATGGCTGAGAAAAAACTTCAACTAGTTGTATCCCATCTGATGCGTCACTGCACTGCTTTTTCAAATCCTTATTATCAATACTCAGATACAATTTTGACTGATCATATGGAAACTTTGACTGCTCTTCCTTACAACTTTCATAAGTCTCAGAATAACAACTCCCCTTGCTGGACATATCATAGATGAGATTCTCAAAAATATTTTCAAAGGTATCATAGGTTGGATTTTCAATAAAAGTCCAATAGTCATCATCACCATCTATGTTAGATATGAAAGATGCCTCATCATTGGTATCAAGTCCCTGTTTACACTTCTCATTTTGCTCAAAACAATCTTCTTCAAAAATATGGGTTTCAAAGATATCGCAAGGGACCCAACTTTCCAAATATTTGTCATCCGGTGGAGTGCATGGAGGAATCTCATCACATGAAACTTCTAAGCTTGGATTTTTAATAAAATTCTTGAAGTTATCGTCCATCTTAGATGTAAGGGATTCTTCCTCACTTGTATTACATCCTTGGCTATATCCCTCCTCATGATCATAGTCATCTTCTTCAGAAAAAAGGTCACAAGGTAGTAAACCTTCCAAACTATCATCCGATTATGCTTGTTTGTAGGATTAGTGCCAAAGTTTTTAGTGAGTTCATCCAATTGTTGACTATAATATTTGACCTGACCCCGGGTTTCTATGGTGATAGGATGGAGCTGTCCAACTATGTTAATGTATTCAGGCTCTCTTGAATATTATTTTGTCTCTCTCCAACTTTCTTTAGAAATATCATGCATGTCATCTACATAGTTGATGTACTCAGGCTCACTTGATGATGCTTTAGGACCACTACCTTTTGGAAACCCACACTCCTTAACATAGCATGCATAATAACAAGAAGATTCTTCATGAAGGTATTCACGTGCCCTACAAAATGGTGTATAAGTTTCAACCATGTTAGTAGCCTCTAGCTGATGAGGAGGCCTATGCTCATGGTTGGGTGCCTTTCTTAGCCAATTTACTTCTGGAGGAAATGTTCTTGGGACAGGTTGTGATTGTGCTCTTTCCATACTAATGACCTTGTTCTACATCTCTTTCATTTGAGCTAGATGTTTATCTTCCATTCTTCCAAGTCTTTCCTTTATTTCCATCATTTGTTTTATGTAGGAATTCTCTTATTCATGCTCATTTGACTTTAAAAGAGTCAAGGACTTTGGATAACCAGGAAGGTTGGATTTACCTGAAGACTACACATTTTTGTCTATTTTTACTGCCATTTCTTGTGTGTTTAGAAGAGTAGTGGGTTCTTTATCCCTGATCTAATATTGCATCTTCCTACTAAGTGCTTCAACGTAATAAAGAAAGATAGATGGTGCAGGTGGTTTGTAAATGGAAAGAATTTCATTGGATAGTTATGTGAATATTTGGTTGAACTCATCCATAGTCTCATTCTCCTTCTTCTTTATGTTTGTTAAAGAATCCAATTGATGCCTTGGTTCCTTCTTTTCACCAAACCTATTAGTGAAGGCAGTATTGAAAGCTTCAAGTGTAGAAAAGGAGTTGTCTGGTAAATTGTTATACTAGTTGCTGTCTTTTCAATCCAAAGATAGAGCAAACAAATTCATGTAGACATCATCATGTTGTCTTACAGGATCACTGACATAGGAATTGATGCATCTAGAAAATTTCCTGAGATGCATGGCGGAAGTTGTGGCATCAGTGCCGGTGTACATTGGGAGTTTCTCGATAGCTTTGTTTGGAAGACGATGGGGTTGACCTGCTATCTGAGAAAAGTCAAGTTGAGTAAAATACTCACCCATTATATCAGAAACACAAGTGTTAATGTTTTCTTGAGAATTAGTTTCTAGAAATAGACTATGGATGTCCGACAAAGACTAAGATCCAAGATCTTCAAGGATCCTGTGAGAAGCAAGTTTATTTAAACTCCTCATATAAACCTTTTTAGGCTCAGGAATAAAAATAAGTAGACCTTTAGAGTTTCTTCTAGTTGCATACCTTGGTAAAATTAAAGACAGTAGAGTCTCCAGATGGATTTCAAGTCTTAGATCAAAGAGGCGATTAAAACTAAAAAATCTATCAAAAAGGTAAAAATTAGAAAAAACTAGGGTCGTTCAGGAATAAAAAATTTGTCCTCGGCAACGACGCCAAAAGATGTTGTCCGCCGATTGCACACTAGCAGTAGAAAATTTCTGAAATATGTCTCCTTACTTAGGAAAGTGGGAGAGGTATGACCTTGGGGGCAAGCACAGAGCTAGGTACTGTCACTTACTCCTAGCTCCTCCGTTTAGGCTAACTCCTAACGAAGCCAAGGGCGGTAGTCCCTAACAAAGATTTTTCTATGGATCAATGTGGTTAAAGTGTTTTAAATGGTTATGGATGCAGATGGGTGTTGTTTAGGAGTTATGGTGATTAGATGTGTTTGTTTATTATGAACTTGACGCATAAGATAAAAGCAATCCACGTTGCTATCAAGAGAATTAAAAGATGAACAATAATTCAAGACTTTATAAAGATGCATTCATAGATAGAAATTAAAATGTTGCAAAGACAAGTGATCCAGATATAATAATTATGAAAATATTAAAATATCAGTGCCTTTCTGGAGTCAACACTCTACAATGCCTTAAGAAATTAACAGCAAGTCTTGAAATAAAGCTAGTGAATATTACGTTGTGCAAGTGCTCTTGGTATGTTTTAAGTATTTTAGGTGATCTTGCTTATGGTGTCAACGAAGGTTTGTCAAGAGCCAGGAGAATATTCCAAGTTTAATCTGTTGAAGACATGACAGCCCACCCAGTATCCCTGGCTGGTATCGCGAAGATTGACCAGCTAGCTGAGAATCTTAGAAAATGGGGAGTTTCGATGCCTCTACTAATAAGAACTTAGGAAATTCTCTAAAATTCTAGTGCGTTGGTTATGGAGTTTAAATTTTATTATGTTTCGCTTACAAGATTAAAAATCCAATGTCGTTTCTCGGTAATCCGATTTTGATGTCGGTCAGAGCATACTCTAGCAAGGAGACAATGAAGTTAATTCATTATGGGGGAATGAGTTGCAAATTTTATTAAGTTGATCAATTAAAACTCTCTGATAGAGAGCGCTATTGACATTGTCTTATGACAAAGGTTCAAGAGACTTAGCTAATCTAAATGCCCAATGCAAGGATATGCAAGTCTAATTATGCTCTCTGATAGAGAGTGCTCTTGAATTGGGTTATGACAAGTTCAAGAGAATTAATTAATTAATTTCTTAAACTTAAAAGAAAAATAAAGATCTAAACTACCCAAGAGTCTCTTTCAAGTTTTTTAGGCCCTAATCAGGAAAGCATGGGGGCAAGTAAAATTATATCAAAAAGGTAAACCAACCTTGCATTCAGCTAAGTAAATAAACAAAGAAACATCTTTACTTTTATATTTTATCAATGATGAACTAATCATAAATCAACTACCTTACTTTAATGAAAACCAAACTTCTAACAGTTGAAACTATTATATCCTACTTTTAACAAATTGTGAAACAAAGCATGAAAATGAGGAGACGATACAAGCTTTCCCCAAATGGGGGAAGAGGGGTGTGGGAGCCATAATCCCACTTGCTCTTTATTAATTTGTTTACAATGCTTTCCTTTTCTACCCTTTTTGCTTCTTTTCTTATTCCAGGAAGGCATTTGGAGCAATCTGCAGAAGGGGAAAGAAGAAGAGGGAAATTATGGTTTTTTAGGGCTTGATTATTCATAATTTCTCCAACATTTTCACTGTACCTATCACAGAAGTAAAAAATCAGCAAGCATATATTGTTAAAAGATGGTAGGAAAGACACTACAAAAATAAAAAATCTAGAAATATTTTTATACTAGAAATTTTTTTGAACATTCACATGCAAAGAATAAATTTTTTCCTAGATCTAATGAAGGAAACTAGATCTAGAAAAATCCCTAAAATAGATCTGAATAATGAATATTGAAACTTTGATCTATTTCATGAGCAAATACAAAAAATTTAAAGAAGGGAAAGGTAAAGGTAGAAGTTTGAAGATGGAGCTTTGGAGTAAGATCTCCTTATGTTTTTTCCTCTTAGACAAAGCCCAACTTTGTAGATCCTGAAAGACAATAGTGTTAGAAAAGTTCTTATGACGATGGAGATGAGATTGATGCAACTGAGCTCGCACCCTTATCCAAATTGCAATACCTGCTAAGACAATCAAACTCGAAACCTGATGAGATAAAAAAAGATAACTAGTATGCTATGAATATTAAACTATGATCAATACTTCATATAACCGAATACTTGTACTCATCTAGGTTAAGATTAACTTTGCATAATAATCCAAATTAACAGCTGCAAATGGAAGATCTTATGTTCTAACAATATACTTCTAAAGCTAGTTATTTGATTCACCATATGAGTAACAAATTTAAAACAAGGAAAGAAATCACCTCATAAGATAGACATCCACCAATGAAGAAACAATCCCATAGACCTCCAAAGTTGAAAAGATTTATTCAAATAAATAATGATTACAATTTTTTGCATAGTTTCTATGCACAAAAGTCCATGTTGTAGAGCTCAAAAGAGCCTCTACTTACACAAAAAGGAAAGAAAATAGGGCTCAAATCCCTAAATTCAGACTAAGAGTAACACCAAAGTAATTAAATGAGCTCGACATGATGATTTGGAGTTGAATTGAGCTGCAAATGAGTGATGAAGTAATGAGGGGGGGTGACATGGCACATCCTCCCTCGTAATGATCACCCAACCAATAGATAACCCACACTTCAACTGAAAATGAATTTGACCAAAGAGGGCAAATTTCTAACTGATAGTTCAACTACTACACCCCAATACTTGATCTGAAATTGACCGATATTGATTGAAATCATCATAAATGCTCCGTGCCATGTCATTTATCCTTTTATTTTATTCAATTTGTTTTATTTTGGAGAGTTTTTTATTTTCTCCAAAATATTCATTTTTAATATTTTAATTAATAATTTCTCCGTAAATGACGTTTTTGAGAAATTATTAATTATGAGGCTGAATGAACTTCTGAAACTTGGATCTGGATGGCTGGCTGATCAAGAATGATTTTTGGCTTAAGTTTAGAGCCTTCAAACACTGAATTTGGGTTCTAGATGATTGAATTATTACAAATTCAATTTTTCCATTTAAATTATGGAAAAAATTAATTAAAAACTTAGGGAAAATTAAAAAATTAAAAAATTAAAAATTTGACGCATCCGGTAAAATATTTTCAAATCTTTTCTAAGGGTCCTAGTGACTTAGGACATGACCATAGTCTATTATAACAATGTCTAGTAGGTTTATATATACTCAATTGGGCTCTAATAACCCCCCAAGGCCCATAATTCAAAAGCAGGCATTCCAGCTTTGGTGGAAGCGGGAGAAAACCTCGTCAATTATACTCGGCTATAGGAAAAGCATAATTGTCAAGGGAAAAAAACTCCCTGGAATACCTTAGTTTAAATTCTACGTCTTAGGAGACCGAACCACTCAAAAACACCCTACTAGCACATTTTATTACCAACCCCGCAGGGCCATGGTCATAATTATTCAAACAAAAAACTGGCTAGACACAAAGGCGGATCATCTGATACACTGGGAACAAACATTGGTCATGTTTATCAAATGGCGGCTCCTCAACTAATCCAACTGTGGTACAAAAAAGTGGATAACACTCTCCAAGAACACCAGAGTAGCCAAATCCTCTATTCAACATGTCGTCCTCAAACTCATATATAGAAGGACGCCAAATGCAGGTGAATGTCGATTTACCCAAATTTGACCAGGGTGGACAACAATTCATAGCATGGATTAACAAAGCCGAGGAATACCTAGACATCCACAACATCCATTACGAAGGAGAGAAAATTAAATATGCCTCCATGCATTCTGAAGGAAACGCTTACAATTGGTACTTATGGTGGAAGAACATTGCAAGAATATGTTCTCACAACTGGGCTAGTTTCAGGAATGACCTCATCAAAATATTCTAGGGCGTTGAGGAAAAAGATTTTTTTTTCCAAACTCACAAGGTTACAACAAAAAACAGTGTCAAAGTACACCTGTGAGTGGGAAGTGTTGTCAAATCGAGTCCCAGAGTTAACCAATGACCAACGATTACATACCTACATACACGATCTTAAAAAACACATATGTGATGAACTAGAGTTAGATAAAATCTCTACCTTGGAGGCAGCACAACGCAAAGGCAGGATTATTGAAAAAAAATTCAAGAAATTTGCTCATACACATTTCGACAAAGACGACTCCAAAAGGAAGCATTTCCAATCAACATACACAGGAAATACAAAATATACACCGCCACAAATCAGGGAAGGAATGAATCCCAGTTTAGATGCCCAGAGAATAAAGGAAGGGAAATGTAAGTTCTGTGGAGACAAATGGGATCCTAAGCACCGATGCTTACAAAAGAAATTGTATTCATGTGAAGCAGACGAAGTAGAGTTGGAAGTCAAATAACCAATTGAGAATGAGGCGGATAGTCAACCAGAATATCAAATAGAAATCGAGGATGACACCCTAAAAATATCTTTAGCCGCTATTACCGAAATCTCCCAACCGCAAACATTGAAGATTAAAGGACATATAAAAAATAATAATGTCACAAATCTCATCGACTCTAGCAGCACCCATAACTTCGTTAATGCTAGCCTTGCTAAAATATTTAACTTATTTGTTCGTTTAGTACCTAACATGAAGTTTATGGTAGCAGATGGCAAGAAAATTGACAATGTGGGAAAATGTCACAAAGTCAAGTTACAAATGCAAGAATATAACTTAGAATCAGATTTTTTGTGGTACCATTGGGAGGAATCGATGTAGTATTAGGAATACAATGGTTACAAACCTTGGGTACATACTCCACAAATCAACAAGAGAATTTTATTGAATTCTATTCGTTCGAGAAGACACACAAACTATACGATTTCCAACCACCTGCGACACAGTTAGTTACATCACATAAGATGGAAAAACTACTTCAGAAAGGTGCACCAACATACATACTTCAATGCCAAGAAATGGAGCTTCTAACGTGTGAAGAAGACATGGACAAACAAATAGAGATAAAAGAGCTGATTAAAAAACATCACAAGTTGTTTCAAGAACTACCCATGGAGCTTCCACCAAACAGAAAGATTGAACACATAATTGAAATAGAACCAGGGACAAAACCTGTAGGTAGCCAACCATACAGATACCCGCATCACCATAAAACAGAAATCAAGAGGTTAACTCAGGATCTTCTAAATTCTGGTGTCATTTCAAAAATCAGAAGCCCCTATGCAGCTCCAGTAGTGCTAGTATGAAAGAAGGATGGGTCGTTCAGGCTGTGCATATACTATAGAGGACTAAACAAAATAACTATCAAAAATAAATTTCCGATCCCATTCATCGATGAGTTGCTGGATGAACTTCATGGGGCTAAGTAATTTTCAAAGTTGGATCTCTGATCTAGTTATTACCAAATCAAAGTTGAGTAGAAGACATAGCTAAAACTGCTTTTTGCAGTCATGAAGGCCATTATGAGTTCAAATTAATGCCCTTCGGGTTGACTAACGCTCCAGCTACGTTTCAAGCTACAATGAACGAATTGTTCCAGCTATTCTTAAGGAAATTCTTACTAGTGTTTTTTGATGAAATTATAATATATATCAGAACATGGAAGGAGCATTTGGAACACTTAAGTCAAGTACTTACCGTTTTGGAAGAAAACAAATTCTACACAAAGAGGTCTAAGTGCACCTTTGGAAAAGAAGAAGTGGACTACCTAGGTCACAAAATATCAAAGGAAGGTGTCCAGGTTGATCCAAGTAAAATCAAGACAATCATGGAATGGCCCAAACCTGATAACATATCAAAACTAAGGGGATTTCTAGGCCTAACAGGATACTATCGAATATTTGTAAATAATTACGCCCATAAAACTACCCCTCTCACAAATATTATTGAAGAAAAAATCCTTGCAATGGAATAGTGAAGCAGAAAAATGTTTTGAAACATTAAAAGACATTATGTCTTCAACTTCGGTATTAGCCAAGACAAACTTCACAAAACCCTTTGTAGTAGAGTGCGACGCATCAGGGTTCAGATTAGGAGTAGTTTTGATGCAAGAAGGGCACCCAATAGCATTCGAAAGTAGAAAGCTCAACAAGAGAGAAAGTTTGAAGTCCACTTATGATAAAGAGATGCTGGCCATTATACATGCCTTAAAAAAATGGCAGCAATACCTTCTAGGGAGAAAAATACTAATAAGAATAGACCATAACAGTCTTCAGTACCTCCTCCAACAAAAAACATTGTCAACAGAACAACAGAAGTGGATAGAAAAAATTGCTACCTTTGATATGGAGATATTACATAAAAAAGGGAAAGACAATTTAGTCGTTGATGCTATATCTAGAAAGGATGAATTCCAGACATATGCAATTTCAATCATTATTCCAGAATGGTTGGAGGAAATTCGAATAAAATACGCTAAAGATCCAAACACGTGCACCTTAATTAAAGACCCAAATAGAGGTTCAAAATTTGAGTGGCGAAATGACATCTTGTGGTACAAAGGAAGGATCTATTTAAACCCAACATCAAGGTTTAAAACTAAGGTAATGATAGAATATCATGATTCACCTGTTGCTGAACATGTAAGTTTTTTCAAAACATATTACAATGCCATACAGTCATTTTATTGGAAAGGAATGCATAAGGAAATTCAAAAATATGTAGCCAAATGCGACACATGTCAAAGGAATAAAAGAGAAAATATCGTGACTCCAGGGATACTCCACCCATTGCATATTCCAAAGCAAAAGTGGGAGGAAATTTCTATGGATTATATTGAAGGGTTACCCTTATCAGACAGTAAGGATAAAATTCTTGTGGTAGTATATCGACTAACGAAATATGCACATTTCATGGGCATAAAGAAAACTGAATCTCCTAAACAAATCGCTGAAGTGTTTTGTAAAAATATTTACAAATTACATGGTTTCCCAAAAAATTATAGTTAGCGATAGAGACGCCAAATTCACAAGCAATTTTTGGAAGAAATTCTGCAAGCAAACAGGGATCACTCTTGATATGAGCTGAGCATATCACCCACAAATTGATGGGAAAACCGAAGTGGTCAACAAGTGTCTTGAAACCTACCTTCGTAGTTTCCTCACAAACAAACAGAACAAATGGTTACAATGGCTACATCTCGCGGAATGGTGGTATAATGCTACATATCACACCTCATCAAAGATGACTCCTTTTCAAGCATTATATAGTTATTAACCACCCCGATGGAAATAATTTTTTCAAGGAGGCACAAAAGTACCCGCCGTAAAAGATTAACTAGAAGACAACCAACGAATTATGCAAACACTCAAGGATAATTTAACTATGGCACGAAATCATATGAAACAACAGGCCGACCAGCATAGAACCAAGAGAGAGTTTGAATTAACAGATTTGGTATTCGTAAGACTTCAACCATACAAACAATTATCACTAAAACAACAAGGAAAGAACAAATTAGCACCTAAATCATATGGTCCATACCAAATTACACAGAAGATTAACAACGTAGCATATGAGCTAAAGTTACCAGAGACAAGTCAAATTCACAACATATTTCATGTATCAAATCTTAAAAAGTTGTTGGGTCAACAACAATAAGTTCAAACAACACTCCCCACTCTAGATGAAGAAGGGAAACTAATATTAGAACCAGAAGCTATCATCAACATCAGAGAACGGAGATTACACACTAGAATGATTAAGGAATACCTCATTAAGTGGAAGAATTGCCCAGAAGAAGATGCATCATGGGAAACAGAGAAATTCATTCAGCAACACCCGTCTTTACCCTGCTTTGAGGACAAAGCAATTTAAAAGGAGAATGCAATGTTACAAATGTTAAATTTAAAAATTAAGCTAGGTTAATTTTAGTAAATGTTTGTAATTAAACTAAGAGGAAAGTCACCTCTCTTCCCCACTTAAGGTATAAATACCTAGGGCAATTATTATTGTAAACCATCTTCTTCATATTTATTACTTATACATTTTACATTACATTTCTTTTCTCCTCCATCAACATTTCTGCTATTCCAATATGTATATGTAGAGAAGAGTAGGGTGGTTTTTCAGGTATGTTCATTTTGTGGCCATCCCTTATCATCAACACAAAAGATCCTTTAAGATTTTCATTTGTTTATTCAATGGTTATATATATTTTTTAATTTTACATGTGCTATTTAATAGTAAGAAAGTATGCCTTCGTATTGGAAAATGTACATGTTAGTAGCATCATTTTCCCTTTTACAAGATACATGTAGGATTTGATTTTCTTTTATCTTTGATTTTTGTAAAATTATTAATTATTTATAAAAGTATAGTTAAATTAATTTTTATTATGTTTGCTTTTATATTTATAAAATATTTAATAATGATAATGAAAAATATTTTAAAAAATGAAAAGATAATTTATTAGTGAACATGTGAACAAAAAGGTATGTAAATCGACTTTCATCCTAAGTTTTTTTTATGCTTTTGATTGTAACCTCTCAAACATTGCATCTAAGTTTTATTCATTACCTTTATATTCCCATTAGTTTGTGGGTGAAGGAATATGGATATCTTCAACATAGTGGCTAACTTCTCCCATGGTGAAGTCTAAAATAGAGAAAAGAACGTAGTCTCTCTATCAAAAATTATTCTCCTTGAAATCCCAAAGTGTGACCCATACTGTTTCAAATAAGAAGCACACAAATTCTTATCGTTTAATGGTCATCTTAGAAGAAGTCATAACACACATCTTGTTGAACCTGTCTACATCAAACCCTCAACTAATTCCATGGATATTATTTCTCATGTCCTTGCAAGGAGTATAGTCCTTGCGTCATATTACTAGGCTTGTTAGTAGAATATAAAATACAATTTTTAATCAATCTACGTACTTCTTCTTCCTCCTCATACCAATAAGCACACCTTTGCAATTTTGACACAATCTCCTCAACATAAAAAATACCAACATCCTTGTATGTGTGAGCATTCCTCATTGTACCCATTATTCCTTTGGTACATACAAAGCTCCCTCCTATATTTTGAGTAGTGCATCTTGGAAATGGAAATAAACATATGTTTGTTCTTTTAGCTATATGCCACCTCGAATTCCTCATCTTCTACATAATTTTCTATGTATGCTTCATGGGTGAATGTGTCTCTGTGTATAACAACTCCCAGACTTATAATTTTTGGTCTTAGTGATCTTGAAAACAATTCATCCAACTTGTTGGTTTTTCCCTTTTTAAATATTTGATAACTATACAAAATTGTTGTAGAAATCCCATCAATTTATAATGTCATATTTATTGGAATTTATTGTTAGTCTACATGTATGGAGAGGTTAGTGATCAATATGGATGATGGTTTCTTTCTCTCATATATATATCAGTTATATTCCTTCACTTATTGAACAAAGGTATAGAAATACATGTCATATGTAAGGTAGTTTAACACTACAACATGGATTAGATTCTAACACTACAAGGAAAGGAGCATGTAGTGGAGGTCATAGCAGAGGTTTTTAGTGTTACAAGATTTGCAAAAATTCTCAAAAAATTCTCTGCTGCAATCTTTGGTAAATGGTAGAATATGTTTTAATGGATATTATTACAGATATATTTTATAACTAAAAGAAGTTGGTGGCCATAGGTTTCAGCCAATGTTTTATTATCAATGTGCTTTGTTGAAAACATGTGCATCGGTGCATATCTTAATAAAATGCATCGTTGTTGTACGATATAAAATATATACACTAGTGCACTCAAACGGACATCGCATCGACGAGAAATAGATTTAAACACTGCATGAGTTCTTACATATAAATTGTACGCATCGGTGGTTATGTACAACTACAATGCATCGATGTTATTCTTAAATCATATGGGACGACAATTTTTAAATATTTTTAAACTTTAACAATGTTGTCTATTTATAACATCACCCAGTGCATTTCATCATAATAAGCAACGACGCTTACAAACTATTAAACTAACCCAATGAATTTAAACACCTTAGATGCACTCATGGAATTAAACTCTAATGTTTTTTAAACTTTAAACTTTTAATATTTTTAAACTTTAACAGTGTTGTCTATTTATAACATCACCTAGTTCATTTCATCCTAATAAGCAACGATGCTTACAAACTATTAAACTAACCCAGTGCATTTAAACACCTCAACCGCACTAGTGCTCTTAAACGCAAAATCATCAATGTGTATAAGCTCTAATAAATATTGGTGCATATAAACGATTAAAAAGCACCGATGTGATTAACAAATAGAAATGCACTAGTGCATGCAATTGAGATGTAGACATTTTTTATTTTTAAATTTAACGGTTTTTTTATTTTATATTCGAGTGTCGAGCATGTCATCTAAGTAAACACATCGATGCATATTGTTCATATAAACATACTAGTGCGACATCAATTACCAAAAAGCACTATATATGATTCTTTGAATAGTGGCTACTACATTACAGTGAAATATCTATTTTATATTTTATATTTTTTTAATTCCATTATCCATTAAAATTTGATTTTTTTTTATAATACTGTTCATTTCAATTTTAATTATTTCATTTGTTTGGATTAATTTATTATATCATAGATTCTAGCATCTATCCTAATTTTTAATCATCCATACGTGTAATTACTAATGCACCATTTCACATGTTACATTTGACAATAACATTGGATAATGCAATAACATAAACACGTTTATTTTATATATATAAATAAGAGTCCCTTTGTCATACAAAATTGGAAAACATATAGGACAACATAGAGACAACAATAATCAAAATGCATGTAATTGTTACACTTTTTCTAACCCATTATCTTCCAATTCAAACACTATGTCAACTAAATTATACAAATTGTCTGATTTTCACAAACAATTATTTTAAAATATATAGCAACTTGCATTAATATCAAAAATAAATATGGATCATCATTCTTCATTGGAACCATTATCAATGCTCGAACCACTTCCATCACTTGGGTTATTTGGTCGAATGTTTTGTTTTTTGGCCTAATTGTTTTTCTCTTCTTCAACTTCCATCCGCAAACTTAAAAATAAAGCCACAATGAGCATATCTACATTGGTGGGAATAATGAGAAATAAAATAGATAATATGTACATGAATGAAAATTGAAAAGCAACATACCATAGAATTAATTGAGTCATGAATGATACACATTCTTTCAAAATGAGACAAGGAAAACGACATACATACTTACAAAATACACAATATTTTTGATGCGCCAACATATACTCACAACCCCTTCTTAAGTTAATGTCAGTCAATTCTTTGGATGGATCCTCTTTGTATGTTAACACATATTTCAAGACGTCTAAGGATGGCCAGTGAACACCCCAAAAAAAATATACAAATCAAAATCACTATGAAATATTAATTTGTTGTAAGGAAATCACAAATACTCACAAACTTTGCTTTCAACCCCTTTCTTGATCCTTATCGTCCTATCTTAGGTGTTGATTGGGTTTCATTTTGTTTTCTTTTCTGCAACAAAACAATTAAAAATTAATATTTCATGTTGAATTAATTAATGAGATGTACATAATCCAATAATTCAATTATGTTGTACATTTGAAGCACGGTGTTGCTGATATGGCTCCTTTTGCGATACTATTATGTCATTTTGGTCAAACCATATCCCTGTACTTTTTTTTAGGACATCCCTACATGCACAATTCACATATCACCTCGTTCATCCTTTAGTATTTTCAAAATCCTTTTGGAAATGTAAAATGTCGTTAAACTATTTTTCTATTGACATGAAAAATAAATATAGCAAAATTGAAATTATTAAATGAATGGAATTTTGTGGTAGTTATAGATACATGTTTAGGAATATTATTTTTTGAATGATTATTTTTTCTATTGCAAGTATGAAATATCTTATTGATTATTGTTCTAGAAACGCCTCTTGTAGTTTACATATGACTTGATTCTTCGAATCATTTGATTAATTTTTGTATTGTAAGAGAAACATATGTCTACACGTTTTTTCCACTATATCCCTCATAGTATTATAAAAGTATTTCCCCCTTGTATTAACTTCCAACACCGCTCCATACGAAATAAGGACCAATTCATCATCATTTGCATCTTCCATAATATATTTTTCTTATGATGGCATTCACTTTTGTTTCTATAATGTAATGTACCAAATTTTTCATTGGCTCATAATGGAAAAATCACATTTTCCATATTCATAAAAGTTGTCAAATGGATGCTAAAAGTCAAATAATTTCCCAAGAGGAAAATCACTAGTTTCCTAAGTTGGGGGTGGAAGCTTTGAGATTTGGAATAAGGGGGGTAATAAATTGTGTTTATACATTAGAAGAGGATAAATATTTAATAATGTAGCTTATTAAATAAATACAAGAGAAAATTGAAATGGCTATGGATAATGGAGACACATGGAGACTATGGGCCCCACTCAAGCTAGAATTCCTATGTTAAATGGAATCCTCCTCTTGTAATTTCGAATATATGGGAATCCTAATGTTTTGAGATGGATTATGAGGTTAATATACTTGTCCATTTACTTCATAGGTCAAATTTTGGATGAATTGTAACTTACATGGGAGATGAAGAGCCAAATGGGAGTTTCATGAACACTTGGCTAGATTCCCCTTACATTTATGACATCTATGAAACCAATGATGGATATTCTATGAAAGTTATGAAAAAATTCATATATGAAGGATGAAATAATGACATAGGAATATTAGAGGTCGAATTTTGGAGTTGGAGAAGGCCAACAGGCTCCTACTCAAATTTGGGAGAAGAGGGAAGGTGAAGAGAGAGGCCACATGGCATAGCATGAGCAGCCACACCAATTCGACTTGGATTTGGAGCCTTAAAATACCAATAATGTTTATAAAATATAGGTATAATCCATGAGAAGAATATTTTTGATCTTTTGATGAATTTGGGTTTGTGAAGAGAGAGCTAGTGGGTGACTAGTTCCTTGCCTTAGCCAATTTCAAGGGTGAAAGCTTCACACCCTAATTTGTGATTTGGAGAGGTCACTAAGGGATTTAAAGGAGATTAAATGGAGTCATAATTTATAGTTGAAATTTACAGTAATTTCATGGACATCTCAATATCAGCTTGTTCTTCCATTCATCTCATGTTTTCTCACCATATTTCAACTCTATGGAGTGAGGCACACTTGGTGAGCTATTCATCTCTTTGAGGGAGATTATATTGCTCCCGTATTTTGTATTATGATGTAAATTATCTATATTTCAAGTTCATAAATCTCTCATGTCTAAATTACAAGATATATCATGTACTATTTTCCAATAATGAAGAAACAATGCCATTTCCCCAATACCTTGTTGTAAACTCTTGCAATCTTGATGGAATAGAATAAATGTGTGTACCATTGATGATTTATGAATGGATGAAATATAATTAATGTGTACTATGGGTTTCATTTTCATTAACTGATAATTTATGGCATTTGGGTCAAATTCCATATCATTTGGACCAAACTACATCTCGTTTCCCCAAGGGTCCAAAAGTAGTTTTTTTATATTTGGTTGAAGGAAGTGATAACGGCCATGGGAGTTCGATTGGTTATCCATATGAGTCTCTGATAATTTATTCCACACATACCCTTATTCAATTTGAGAATTTTATTGATTTTCTGTACATTTGGGAATCCATTCCGGCAATTACCCGGGAGGGATTTGAGCCCCAAAATTGCTAGTTAAAGCATCTATCTTATTCAGAATTTGATATAGACTTTCAGAAGTAATTGGAAGGCCATAATACACTGATGAATATTATTATTAAGTTATTATATCACTCATACACCTTCTGGTACAATTCGAGAGAATTTGGAGCTATTTGGAGTCATCTACCATTGGGGGTTTGAACCTCAAAATTACTAGTAAATTCATGGAGTTCCCTTGGATACCAATTCGACCCAAACACATATGGTGATTTAAATATACTTTAATTAATTTGTGGTAATATATCCAAGTATCATTCCCACCATTATTGAAGTTTGTACATTGCTTGGAAGAGATTTGTTTAAGGACCCAGGGGGGATTTCTACCTCACAAATTGACTAGTATTGTCCCGAAACTTATTCCCTTGAAAATTGCAGATCATGGTTGGGTATATTAGTTGATTATATGTCTTATAGATGTGCTCATATGTCTCATCACCCATCAGGACCTTCCTCTCCAATTTTGAAAGCAATTGGAGGAATTTTGGGATCAATTGAATCCATTTAACTAGAGTTGTAAGAAGTTGAATTTGAGTACATTGTGAAATAATTGAAGAATTGGTATTTTGATAAAATTTCCAAAAATGGGACGTTACATATAATCCCTACATAACATTCAACATAAGTCAATTATATTATTTGAAACATATTAGTGAATATTCTTAAGTACAATATTACTCAAATTTGAAGAAATAATTCATATCGACTTTTTTGTATTCACACGATTCATCCCTCTGCAACTTTTATATCAACATTTTACACTCTTATAAATTCGATTGGTAATAATCTTAGCAATCCTCCTCATTTTTTTGGATTTGCATGTCACACATTAACCAATATATACTAAGTTTGATTTACAAATAATTCAAATAGATAATTAATTTAAATACATAAATTAAAAAGCACTTTCCTTTTTCATAATTCTATATGTGCTCCCATCATGTTGAATAAAGTTGTTGTTCATTGAAGTCATAACATGCATTTTCTATTAATAAACAACATACAACATTAAATAAAAAAGTTATTAATATAATACAAATAAACTACATAACTTCAAAATCGAAAACAAGTCTTCTATCATTGTGCTTAAATACATAGAATGCCCTGGTGCACTATATTAACACAAGTGCACCAAAAATGATGAAAAGGTGTTAATTAGCATTTTATGAAAATAAAAATTTTTTGTTCTTTCCATTACCGGTGTGCTATTAGTATAAATGCATCGGTCTATTAATGTGATATTATGACACCGAGAACCGAGAAACATTTTTTTGTGATTTTAGAAACTAAAATATGATGTGATTCATATCAATTCAAGTGTGATAATACTATACATGCACCAATTCCTTTTTGTAATAAGAACACAATGATATTGACGCATGTGTTTTTTATTGAAATTAAAAAAAAATTACAAGGATGACATGGTTATGAATTTGACCCAAACAGTGGCCACATGTTACCCTACACTTTGTATATATAATCACAAACTCATCAAATCTAAAATGCCTAAAAGGAAAAATCATAATTATATAAAAATAGAGGGATGTAAACCCTAATGTATAATTTTGTAGCCACATGAGATGAAAAGAAGCAACACGAAAGTAGGTTTTGTAACATTCAAGCTAACTGTGATTTTTTTCTAAATATAGTTAAAATATAATTAAGACAATAAGATCAATAGTAATATTTACATACTTGAAATTTGTACTATGCAGGGTTTTGTTTGATTCACCATACCTAACCAATTTTGATCCTTAGAATCATCTGATTGCTTCAAAATCCTTCCACATAAGTCTCTCTTCCAAAACTCTCCCGCTAAGTTGCACTGAAACGGATACGAGAGCAGATACAAATATGGGGAGGGAAACAGATACCACAAATTTTGAAAAATGTGGGATACGATACAGCAAGGAAATGAATACATACATACATACATACATACATACATACATACATACATACATACATACATACATACATACATACATACATACATATATATATATATATATATATATATATATATATATATATCAAAAAGGCCATGATACATACATACTTTAGACTACCATTCATCAATTAGATTTAAAGGTAGTTGTTTCATTTATAACAATAAAAATCAACAAACTCAAATATTGTCTTAAACAATATTCTTCTATCTCAAGTGCCATAGATAAGTCACCTGCTGACAAGCATTTAAACAGGAACATGTCAAGTACTTCTAAAAATCGATTTCAAACCCTTAAATTACTTGATGGATGTATCGAAATGTTACCATCTAACAAATATTACGTTGTTTACACCTCTAGAAAAGTGTTAAAATTTGTGATTAAACAATTTTTTTATGTAAGACAGACTCAACTATGTTGTATTTAGGTTGGTCCACTCACTGACGAGACAATCAAATAGGAAAGTGAGAGTCAATTGACCAATCGACTGGTTCCAAAAGTGACTAACTGACTAGCTCTTAAAGGGCCTAAATTCATAGGATTGTCTATGATTTGCAACCGACTTGGATATTCAAATTTGACATAATCAACCATGTTTTAAGGGGATTAATTAAGCACACAAGTATAAATAAGTGAGCTCATGTTTTAGTGCAACTTAGGTCTGAGTGTGATGACATGCAATATTGCACTCTATGCAATAATACTATATGTAGACGCCAATGAGTTTCCTTGGATATGTTGTTTATGGTTTATGGTTTATACTAATAAAAATGCTTGAAATAAGATTAAAATATCACATGCACATCTCATGGAGAACTAGCTAAATGGCGCACCATCATAATTCTCTCCACAACATAAGGATAGGGATACGAGTGTACTAGAAATTATGTAAGTAAGGCCATAGGCCAAGGGTTCATACTAATTCAAAAAGGAAAAGAAGAAAATTGAATTTTGTTGGAAGATTATTGGAAATATGTGCTGGTTTATGTAACCCTTCATAAATGTAGTACGCTATTTTGTATGGCTAAAGTTGCCATTGTATCAATTTTGATATGCAGTTTGATTTATCACATATGCAAGTCATTGGGGTTTGTTTAAAACAAAGTTGTGAGGAATTGGAAAAAAAACTGAAGAAAAAAAAGCCATTGTACTTCTACACTAGGCTGTGAAACTATCACTATAATAGACAAGCATTTGATACAATAAAATGTCCATAGATCAATGATTTTTTGAACCAACAGTGGGCCTCTATAAATTTTGGAAAATTACAATAAAACACAATCAATGAGACATAAGATGTCAAATTACCATTCACCAATTTAGGATTAGGTTTTGCTCTTGATTTATAACTTTATAACCTTTGACACTTTATATCTATGTTTTTAGGTTCAATTTAAGGTTATGGTTTTATATTTTTCCTTTGTGCTAATTTATTTGTTTATTTTCATGTCAAAAAATCAAATTTTCTAGTTAAAAACTTACCCTGTAGCAGCTGAAACATTTTAGAAAACCAGGAAACTGCTAGAAACATTTAAGGAAATGGCTGGAAACTCTAGAAACGTTTCAAGAAACGGTTGGAAATGGAATGGAAACGTTTCTAATTTCTGGACACAGCTTGGAAACGTTTCAGTAGTGTTTCCAAGCCGTATCCCCTCCATTTAAGTTTCTGAAACGGGGAACGAAGTTTCCCCTCCCCTTCCTAGAATTTTTTGGTAACTTAGCTCTCCCGTGAAAGTTTTGGAAAAAGAATGACTTCATGTTTAGGTTCTTTTAAAAACCTTTTAGAATTAGTTTTTGAACTTAAAATTGTCTCTCTTTTTTAGTTTAGGGAAAAAATAACTTCTGTAAGTTTTTGAATTTTGTTTTCAGGCATTCCAGTGAACTTGTAGTTTAGATGCACCATTGTGGACATAAATAAAATGCATTGTCTATTTGAATTTCAATGTAGCACTGTAGCAGCATAAAATACAACAATTTAAAAAAAAAAACTCATGATGTGATGTGTGTATAATGGGGACACATCAGTACACATGTGTTTAGGAAACGTATTAGCATGAATTATGTCATAAAATACATTGATAAATATCCACTATCAAATGTAGCATATATTTTATATTGTGGAGAGGATTTTGGATGTTTGGGTGATTCCATGAAGGTGGGTAACACTTTTTGGCCAAATTTGGCAATGAAAACCTGATTTTTTACTCATGTGCTAGATAGAATCCCTCAAAAGGCATATATACCATGTGAATTTCAACTTGTAGTTAAAAAACAAATTGTGGAATATTATGTTGCTTTACCAATGATAATTTTTTTAAAATATTTCGATGTCATTTAATGTGTGAATTTTTTCATTTAATGAACTGTGTGACCTTAAAAATTTGAAGAAGTTAATAAGTGGCTCATGTCCAACCCCAATAATTCAATATTACCATAATAATTTAAAAACAAATATATAGGAGCATTATCTACTCAAATTGCACTGTGGTCTGCATATTTTTTTGTTAATTTATTTCGCAATATACAATTATTTATTATTTTTCAAAAGTGACCACATCTAATTTCAGCATCATTTTATACACATGTGTGTCCATCCTAGCTTTTTTTCACTATTTTCAAAAATTGAAAAACCAAAGATACCCTTTTGAAGAGGACGTGTCGATGTGTGGGCTGTGCATTTTTAAGAAATTTTTGGATGTGTATTTTTTACCCTGCGGATTTTTCTTTGAGCTGCTTCGAATTTGTTGTCAGCTTTTCTAAGTGTAAGTTTTAGAACTAATTAAAAAAAAACATATGAATTCCAAAACACATGCATGATACCTCAATTGATGGAGGATTCGATGATGAATCTATCGGTATAAATTCCTCTCAGTTGTGTGCCATGAATGGTAGGGTTTACACCCCTAGAAGACACAAAGAAACATTGATTTTCCTGTAAGAGGGATAAATCTTTGTTTTTCAGACCCTCAATTGAGGTCTGGAGCTCGATTAAGGTATTCAAATCCCTCGATCGATATTTTAACAGAAGCTGGATCGAGGGTCTAATAAACCCTCAATCGAGCTACTGTTAAACACTTGAAAAAATAAAAATATTTGTACCTCACTACCAAGGTTTTATATGCACACTCACCACGTTTATATTTAGTACAAAAAATTGAGGAGTTAAATCCTAACCACCCATTTCTCAACATCTTGTGGACACTAACTACTATAATCCCTATCTAGAAGATTATGCCTATGTAGGAAATTTTAGAAATGGGCTTCAAGGACCCAACTAAGAGAATTTAAAAGAAAAGTTAGACAAAAATAAAGACCTCTACCTCATTAGGAAAAATAACTAGTAATAAGCATAAGTGTTCATTAAGTAATTGTTTTCACACATTTTGAATAAAAAGTAAAAAAAAAATTACACAAGAATAAACGGAAATGAGAAATTATAATTTTTTCAAGATGGTAAATGTAAAAAAAAAAAAAAAAACATAAGTAAAAGAATAAAAAAATAATGAAATATAAAATAAAAGGGAATAAAAAGAAGGATACTTATTCTCAACATTGTAGTAAATATAAAAAAATTATTATTTTTATTTTTTATATCGAATAAATGATAAGAATATAAATGTATAAGAAGAAGAATTGAAGGAGCAATAATATAATACTCACAAGCATAGTAAAATATACTAGTAACAAGGGAAGGTGTCCTTTGTTTTTTAGATTTAGTTTTTTGAAACTATTAAAGAGGCATCAAAGTTTAGGGAGCAAGAAAACTCTTTCCATAGTTCACCTAAGATATAATTAGAGCTCTCTCATTGTATAGATAAATGTGTACATAAACATAATTGACAATTATAACCTATTACCAATCTGTTTCCTCAAGACATGAGTACATTAAGAATGTAGCAACTAGATAAGACTCATGAAAGAAACATGACATGACAACTTGCTCCACTTGAATAAAAAAAAGGTTTTTTATTAGTGGTAATAATTGTTGAGCCCCATATGTGCGACTTTGCGACCCTCCTTATAACTAAATTTAATGAAGTTTAAATTTTTTCTGGACCAGAGATATTAACAAAAAAATTGAACTCTATGTTAAAAAGATACATGGAGTGAAACAACACTACAGATCACATTGATTATGAATAATGTGTGCAGTGACCAAGTGGAAAAACTGTTGTTTGTATCAAAATGACCATGACGTAGATATAATAAACCCTTCAATGCATCCTAGCATGATAACTTAAAACTTTAACCAATAGTTGTGAAACCTTGATGGTGAAGCCAAGGATTCATTTTGGGGCTTTAACAATAATTTCAGAGTCTGTGAACTACATGCGTTTAATTTTTATTATGCTTATATTCAAGTACTATCATGGTGTTTTTTCATTAGAATTCAACATCTAGATTGTTTATGTCATCAATGGTTGGTAAGGAATTTCAGCATCATTTGATTCCTATCAGCAATATATCCAATGTGTATACAATGTAGTACAGAAATGTGGTGAAAAGTTTTAAATACTAAAATACTTTGCTCCTTTGTATATAATTTTTCATTTAAAAAACTACAATTGTGTGATATGACTTTCAAAACACTAATTTTTATCTTAATCATCATGTTCTATTCTGCCCTGGGCTCTAAGATTTAAATATCTGGCCTGAGGATCTATAATGTATGTAGATCATAGTCCTGATAATCCAGTTTGAGTGGACACAACTTGCCTAAGTTCAGCTCATCAACTGAATTGCGTGCATCATTTCCATAGTATTATTTTTGCATTGAACCAAGGAGAGCAATGATGCATGCAATTCAGTTGATGAGCTTAACTTAGGCGAGTTGTGTCCACTCGACTTGGATTCTTAGGACTACAATCTACCTAAGATATAGATCTTCGGGACAGATAATTAAATCCCATAGCCCAAGGAAGAATAGAACAGAACGATTAAGATAAAAATTAGTGTTAAATTCAAAGTCGTATCACATAATTGTAGTTTTTTAAAATTAAAAATTACATACGAAGGAGCAAATTATTATTAGTACCTTTAGAGAGATAAAAATGTGAGCATGAAAAAAAAATATGACCTCATTTCCTTTGGTTATATCAATGCCCATTGTTTACTCTTCAAAATTGTTATTGTTTCACACATTTATAGTTAATCTTGCTAGTAAATATTGAATGACATTAGAATTTACATCAATAACGTGTGACTAATTATTTTGGTGTTTCATAATGCTAAGAGTGGAGGAAATAAATAAAAGAAAAGGTGTTATGGTGACTGTGGGATCCAAAAAACAAAAAGTGTGGAAACTAAACATGATAATAATTCTCATTTTGACTAGAATTGAAAATATTCAATGCAATAAATTCAAATGGGCATTCAAAATACAAGGTGTCCAAGAATATTTTGGAAGAATTCATTAAATGGAACTAAATACATGATGCATATGGAAAAAAAAAATTCAAAATCAAGGTATGAGTTTGATCAAGGTCTCTAAAACCATCAATCAAGATTTTACACATGTTTTTAAATACCTCTATTGAATGTTTATGTGTGGTTAGATAAAATCTTGATCGAGCTAGCAACTTAATCAATATTTTCAAAACTTTAACTAAAAACATATTCAAGTTCCCATATTCATGTGTGCACACGAATATGGATACCCAAAAATTTCTTTAATCAAAGTTTTTAAAATCCCGTATTATTCATGGGAACAAGGTCTTCAAATTCAATTAAAATCAAACATAGAATTATATGATAATTAAATTTAATAAAACATAATTTCGACTAGAAGAATGATACTTGTGGGTAATAGTACATACCTTGAAGAAAAACAAGTAAAAGCATTACTACTGCCACTACCTCTAGGTTTTATGAATAAATATTAGTCGTAGAGTAATTAGAGTCATAGATGTGATATATTGGAGTTATAGATGTGATCAATCACATCTATGACCCAATTACTCTGTGGCCCTTATCAACAAATGAATATAAATGACCATTTTCTATCCAACAAATGAAGTGAATTAAATGATGGGCCTGTTTCCTATTTATAGATGATTATAAATGTTTGATCGAAGTCTTATTTAACCCTTTATCAATCCTTTTTTAACCCTTGATCGAGGTCTTGAACCATCGATCGAGGGTTTATCAAAAGCTCGATCGAGGTTTTAGCATGACCTTGATCGATCATGTTATAAAACCTCGATTGAGGTGTTAAGACCTCGATCAAGGGTTTAATAAAAGCTCAATCGAGGTACATTTTTTTGTTTTTTCCAAAATATTCTTGCCAAAAATTGTAACCCGCCTCCATGGATGCACCAGTTCATATATGGTGCATTTATTGTTATCACGCACCGGTGCGTTAAAGAGTTGTGAGCACACCGATGCATGTATATTTGATTAGATGCACTGGTTTGATTTGAAAATCTTTTGTTTTTATGTGTCAACTTAAAATAATATATTAATCTCAAATTATCTTTTAGTATTAAACCACACTAATTACAAAATTTCATAATATATCTATCTATCTATGTGTGTGTGTATTGCTTAAACTCACCTTATTCTTACAAAATGGTTTCCAAACTATATTGAAAGATAGATTGTGATATAGTTCTTAAAAATATTTTAGGGTTGTAGAGGCATATAGTGATTGCTAATTTGGATCAAATACTGGGAGAAAATTTTATAGTATCAACTAGTTAATTCTTCAGATTCTTGCTCATTCCATCTTGTTCAAAGTTTGATGAGTTCTCCCTTTCCATATCTAGTAAGTTCAATATTTATTTATATTTTGACTATTTATTTGAATTTATGTTACTTATCCATGTGGATATGAATATCAAGTTATCCTTTATGACAGGATTTCGATTCAGGTTCAAGTTCAGATGCAAAAGATATTCCACCAACTTGAAAATGTCGTAATATCTTATCAAGAGAAAGATACCACAATCAATTTGTAGATGAAAATGGGAGTCTTCTAACCCAGAAAATTATAACATGCCATATTCAAGCTGCAATCTTGGTTCATCGACGCTAATTAATCATGAGATGGAACTCTTTTATGACACCCCAGTAGTTTGTGGTTGTTCAAAATGTTAAGGGATGAAGGATAACACTCGACATGTAACACTCACCCATTACACCAATGATATATTACTCAATGTTGATGGTATAATACCTCCTAATGCAGTAAAAAATCCAATAGGTGATACATAGAACATATGCAGGAACACTTCCTTATGCTCATTTTTGAAAGAGTTGGAATCTAAAACAACTATGCCTCATTCTAAATTGGAAAACCCCTTTTCTTATGTTCAGTCAATTGAAAGTTATAGTGATATAAAGTATGATATGAATTCCACCCAACAAATATCTATGAGAAGATCAAAAAATTACATGAGTTGAGAGAAACATTGTTGAATAACACACCAAGGATCATCCATTTTTAGGAGGGTAGCGATGATTTCTCTCTACATGTGAATTTGCAAAGTAAATATCAAACTTCTTACAAAAAGTCTTTGTATGGAGCTTGGTCATCTTCTCTACCTATGCCTGATGTTGGAACCAAGTTCTCATTTTGTGGTAATTGTTTTATGATTTCCAAGTCTTCTATAGATTCTACAAATCGTTGGTTATTTATCCTTTCACATGTATTTGTTCCTCCTAGATAGTCAATGGAAATTATGCCATTTTGTGTTCCTATCTATTGTTGGTCAGATTATTTGAATATTGTTAAATACAAGCATAACATTTCCATGTATAGTATGTGTATGAAATATTTCTAAAAACTCTAACAAAAAGATCAGGTTATATACAAATTGTCATCCATGCACTCATGGGAACATTGCAAGGTTCATAAAGAGTTCTAGGTGCTCTTTATTGTTTGCAAATTATTCATTTGAGGAACACTCCAATGACCAAGAATTATTTATGAAAAGAAAAATGCTGAGATTTGTTATTGTACATGCAATACATACTTTGTCTCATTGTGATAAGTTGTTAATAAACTATAACTTTCATAGATCGCCAACTTGATCTCATCAAACACGCCTTGTGTTAGGATTATACTTAGACCTCCCCTTAGGGAATAAGACAAAAAAACATTGATTTTTTTATTTATTTATTTTCAATGGGATTCATGTTAATGTAATGTTCAATTTTAAATTATGTTTTATAAATAGTTAATTTAACTTATAGATTGTTTTCTTTATGGCCAAAATAGGGGACTTTCCCTAAAATCCTCTTGTCATTCATCATACACTCAAGGATGTTTGATCACACTCTTATCGTATGTGTAATTTACATGCCAAAATCTCTCACACACACTCATGGATTGCACTACCTCTACTTCTAGATTGGATACAACTCTCTTCTTCAATTAATTATATTAATTAATTTTTAATAGGATTCATGATAATGTATTTCTCATTTTGAAATTGATTTATTCATTGTTACTTTAAATTATAAATTGTTTGATTTATGGCTAAAGTAGGGGACATTCCCTCTACTCACCGTTGAATTCATCATACAGTTAAGGATATATGATAACATTGTTCATATGTGTAATTGTCATGCATAAATATCACACATGTACTAAATTGATCTACATGTGTCGCTAACCTCGGATTCATCACTCTTGTGTGACTAATTGTGTCAAGTTGTTAAGTTCTATGGGATTCATGTTATTGTATTGCTCAATTTTCCCATGGCATGTATAATAGAGGGTTAATGGATGTATTGTTAAGGATCTCTGTGCACAAGGTCAATTTATTTTGTACATGGGTCTACTCTGTGGATTTGGTTCAATGTACATGAATAGTTATAAGGTTTGACATCACATGACCATCTAAACCTTCTCAGGGTATGTACAATGTCAAAAAATGTTTTTATTTTTATGTATATCTTTCACCACACAACTTAAAGTGAAATTAAATTTTTGTGTTTACTTTGTAGTGTCATTATCTGTTGTATGTGCATTGGTCTGTGAACCAAATCTTTCCTGATGACCTGCAGTGTGCCATATATAGATTATCTACATTTTTATAGTGGATCACATCAAACGAGATTTACATTTCTAGTGGTCCCTAGTGGCTTCAAGAGGTAGCTGAGATTGTTGTATGTTTGAGAAGGAATTACAAATGAGTTTAATGGACTTGCATCCTCATATTCTAGTTCATCTAGTCTATGAGTTTCAATTAGTCATGGTGGTATATTCTTGGTGAGGTACATGAAAAAAATTAAGGGATTTGTTTAAAAGAGGGAAAAACTTGAGGGGTCTATTGAAAATGGGTACATAGTATATGAGTCATTCTATTATTACGGTGAATACATTAAGCAACTTAACCACACGCCAGTTGAATTTATTCAGGATGATGAATTTCATGGGGACAAAAGGGAAGGGGAGGTACTCAAAATGATGGGAAAAAGGTGGATGATAAAGAGTAAGTCACTTATCTTTTGATCTTCACATTTACACATAGTAACTAATTACAACAAACTTCAAAATATGTGTTTGATCCCATATGTATTGAATGTGGTTTATTTCCATGAATACAACAACAAATTAAGAAATTGATGTAATCAATAAACTCATAGTTTACAATGTAGAGGAAACACAGTCGCGGGTCACATTGTATGAAGAGAAGAGGAGGAAATGAGACATTAACATAAAATAATTCAAGTGGTTGAATGGTAGAGGAATGCCTTTCCTAGATCATTTAAAAGAAAATATGACAATTACCTATTCCAACAGTTAGGTTTTGGACCGAGTCGGAGAGAAATATGGTGCATCTAGTCATTACCCACTTGAATAGGAGGAAGTGCTAAACATTGGGATCAGGTGGAAACAACTCAATAATAACATATTTCTATACATTTATTTATAATTCTACTTTGTATTATCAAATCCAGGTTTAATATATTAATGGTTGGGTTATGAGACATATAGTATCGTTATTTGTTAATTTTTTTTACAGGTGCATTCCTTCCCATTTATGTGGGACTATGGACATCATTTTTTCACTAAGGATGCTGACGATATGATCCTTAAACAATATTATGGAGTGGAATTCGAATTCGATGAATATAATCATGCTAACCACCATGATCAAATTATAATAGGTGGGATGTTGGGTTATATTTCAAAGATAAAGGAGGTCTTTCAAGTGGACTTCTCATCTTTCCAATGTTTTATTTTTAGGTGCAAGTGGTAGGACACATTTAATAGGAATAATGTAAAGGAATATAATGATAGTGGGTTGATATGTATCAACTGTAGAAAGAAGTGGGAGGAGCCTTATGTTTTCCCAAAACACTGTAACCAAGTGTTTTTTACATGGATGTGTTGGATAAATATTGGTGGTTCATAAGACACGACCCTAGATATAAACATGTTTTTGAGAACAACAATGATATCATCCCAACCGAGGAATATAATGAGGGTAATGGAAATAGAGAGTGATGTGTACATGTTTTATTTCATCATTTATAGATTTAGATATCATTGTGTTATTATTATACTTTATTGTTTGATTATATTGTTTATTTTTAATGTTATAATGGCGAAAATGTAAAGTTGATTATTGGATGCAGTGTTTAAAAAATTTGAGTTGGTTAATAACCAATATCATGTGAAATTTTTTTCATGTCTATCAAGTATTTTGTGATTGTTTGGAATAAATATATGTCATTATCCATTGTTAAAGATTATATTTCTTTCTTTCCATTTAGTTCATTATAGTGTGGGGTTTATCAATTAATTTATTATATTGCTACAACTGGATTAGAATCAACTAATTAGAGTGTGAATTATCATTAGTGTTAATCATATGTATTGTTTGTTATAATTACAAGTACTTTAATTTGAATAACAAGATCCATTTAATGAATGTTTTATAGTTAGACACTTATATTTTATATTTTAGATACGTATACAAGTATATATCGTTAAGGAAGAACACAAGTTATGGAAAGATTAACTATGTATATCTTTTAAAGCTATGCTATAATAAATTAAAAATAACAAAAAATATTTTTTTTAGTCCTATATCTGGAATATGCATATTCACATCTAAATGTATTTCAAGTTTCATTACATATGGCTTATCCCATCATTTGACCTTGGTTAGGATGGGTTTGGGAAACATGACATTTAGAAAGGTTAAAAGTTTCAAGAAAACACCCCTCGACACACACACATGAGTTGCAAATTTACTATGAACCATCAAGGATATATCAATACTTCACCTTAAACATCAAATAAATACTCCTTAACATTCAACATAACCCATACTCATTAATTATCAAGGAAACACTTAAGATAATTCAAGGGAACAATCACCATAAATAACCAATCAAATACTCATCCAAAATATCAATTCCAAATAAATCATCATAAGGTGCATCATAACAATTAGCAATTGATTGCAAGCTATCAAAATAACAAATTTGATGCACTAGAGTTGTTGTAATCTCCTCCTTTAAAAAGGGATATGGCCTTGTGTTGTTGCTACAACTGCCTCCCCCCCAAAAATTACATTTTTAGGGCCCCTCCTTATAATTTTGGTTTTAAGTCCTTCCTTAGACTGGTACTACTCCTTGAAATTTTCATTCCGTAACTTAGTTTTTTCTTTGATCAAGCCAGGAAAGTTATTTACTAAGTTAGAAAACTCAATTTTTTCTTCTGACGTGTTGGAAGAAATCAGTGAATCGAGCCGACACATCGAAAGAACTTATATTTTTCGCCCGACGTTATTTAGCCAATTTTTTATTTGTTTGTCAAGTTTTAAAACTAAGGTTGAAGTATTTATCAGAAACATTTGATGAGTTTCTGTCGACAGTGTGGGTGAAACTCGACCTTTCAAGCTGTCACTATCGACAAAACCTACCTTTTCTTGTGGACGCTCTTTACCAGAGGAGTTTTGAGTTTTATCGGTGTAACACCCCAGTTTTGACCTCGTTGCATTAAACGTACATGATATATATATTGTAATGAATCATGGTGTGGAGCTAAAGGAAAAAGTCTCACCATCGATTTAATTGTGTTATGTTTCGGCGAATGAAATAATTGTCGATGGTCTATCATGGTATATGGCATATATTAAGTTTTTTCATCATGTAAATATGCATCTTTATTTAAAATGAACCCCAACCAGCTATGTTCGCGGCAACTAAATTGAGAAGGGGCGTGATTCTCATAAGGATAAGGGTGGGGGTTGCCAAACCTTGGGCTATGGAGGGAAAAATCCATGTGTCACCACTCTGTTTGATTTGCCCATATTTCCTTGTCTTATCCAACTACCAATTTAATGTTTGCTGGGTAGTTGAGGCAGTTATGGCTGGGACTGGAATGTGGCAGGACTATCAGTCCTTGCCCACACACACACTCCACCAGCAGATTGAACCTCACGATGGGTAGAAGAATGACTATGCCCCTCATTCCATCCTCTCCACTACGCCGCTCTTCCCCTTGTCTATTCATCCTCATGCAGGGATGGTACTCTGATGATTTTCCACGTACAAGATTCTTTTTCGGGTGTGGTCTCACACAGCCAGGAGGAGGGGAGCCATTTTGGATGTCACTCACATTTCCACAAAGTAGTATCTAGCATGTTTTCCATCCAAATTCCAGAGGTTTGATGTAAATTTCCTTCACGCACAGGTTGGGAGTATGTATTTTTCTTCCCCAGTGTGGTCTGTGTAAGTTTTCCCTGGTGGCTTCGTTGTCCAGGATAGACTGTTGTTTTCCCCACATTGTGAACTGTGTTTGCTGATACGTTTTGGGACTGCTGTAGGTTTTTTTGGAGTCGATTTGGCCACAATAGGGCCAAGAAGGACTTAGGAGTTGTTTTCCTTAACCAAGCTGTGAATTTCTTGTGTGACTGCGTGTATGTAGTGGTTGGTCTTCGGACTGTGTTGGGAGCAGGGATGGGGGCTTGGTTTGCTTTATAAACCTTGTGTGTTTGGAAACCACATAGATAGAGATAGAGGGATGGATTTCTTCTCCACAACCCTTGAATAGCACTGGAAGGGAAGTCAGGGCCTAATTGTCTGTGTAGTAGAGAAGGGACCGATTCCTTATGTTGGGTGTGTGTGGGTGTCTTAGAAGTCAGGATAGTTCTTGTGTAGGTGTTCCTAGCTCTACAATGGGATCACCAACTTAGAATTTAGCCTTTCCTAGCTCCTTGATGGCCTGATAAACCCAACTGTGTTGGATTGGCTGTGTTTTGTGTATCCTTGGCTATGTGTAAGCTTGCTTGTTCCTTATTCCTTGGGGAATCATGCCCAGCTCGGGGGTGGCAGCATTGCTGAGAGATTTAGGATCATGCTAGCCTATGGTTGGGTGGAACGTTGCAGTGACATAGTTGGTTGCGGAATGAGTTCTTCATAAGATAATTAATCTTGTATATTTTACTCATGCAATTGTTTTACTGTTAATGAATATGGTGAACATGTTGAATTCTTGTATGAATGTATGTTGCTTCCACTGTGTATGATAAATAATTGTATCTGTGTATGTTCTACTTCAATGCATTTTGTTTCAACATTTTATGAATGCACATATTCATGGGGCTGGTTTCCTGGATGGTTAAGGCCATGGTAGCGTCCTCTTCATCGGTCAGAGGGTCGGGGATGTTACAGTGTGGTATCAGAGCTCATGTTGTAGCATGGGCCTGAAGGGGGCCATGAAAGATGCAGTGACAGAGGCAGGATTTCTTTCTGCCCAGCAGAGATTAGAAGTTTATGACAACAAACTTCCACAAAAAATTGTCTAAGTGTTTGAACTGTTGGTTCATCGAAACACTTAGTGGGAAATACTTCTGAGGTAGCGGAGAGCGAGGTGGAAGCACACCCAACGGAGGACATTTGGAAGAAAATTGTGGAAAATTTTCTAATTTTTCGTCAGCTGTCGGTGGAACTTAGCGGATGTGAGAGCCGCAGTTTCGGCGAAGATTAGTCGAAGACCGCCGAAACACCGGCTCGATGTAGTGGAAGAAACACCCGATATTGACTTTCGGCGCCAAATAAGGTTAGTTGATGAGACCGCCGATGGAGGTCAGTGGAAAATAGTTGATCGAGTGCCCGCCGTTGTGGATGGCTAGACAACTACACTCCCGACGGGTAAGGCCTCCGACCACCGATGCCATAAAGAAAGTTTAAATTTTTTTCTAAGGCCTGAAATCATTGGCTATCGGAAGAAGACAGTGCTTCGTGCATCCACCACTGCAGAATCCTAGATCACTAGTCTTCCGACAGGGAGAAGCTCCGACTACCGATGTCTGTCAAAATCAGTTTGTCGATCGGGAAAGGATCAAAGATGATGAGCCACTGTTGCAGATACTGAATGAACTAACCCGCTAATGCTTTATTCTTCCACTCGCCGATGCTGAGGTGTTAGTGGATTATGGAGCCGACAGAGTCAGCGGAAGATAGAGAAATTTTTTGGTGACCGAAGAAGAAATTTTCAAAAATTTGTCTAAGTGCTGAGGCCATTGGTGATCGGCGACGGTTAGCTATTTGGATCGGTGGAATCTAGTGGATTGAACGTCCGTCATTGCATCTAGCTAGTGAAATATCCTTCCGACGAATACAGGCTTCAACCACCGATGCCGTAGTGAGTAGTACTTCCAACAATCGATGAGAAGAAAATTTGAAATTTTTCTTGAAGTATAAGGTCGTCAGAAATTTATTGAAGATTGGATCACCGATCAGGTACGATAAAGGTTTGAGAATCCCCCGTTGCGGTAGTCTAGGACACTATCCACCCGATGGCTAGTAGGTCTGATAGCCGATAATATCCATGGAACCCACAGTGAGATCGCTTTTCGTCGTTATGGCTGCCTAGAAGACTAATCGTCTGACACAATAACGTAGCTGATCGCCGAAACAGAGGAGTTAAGTTTCCGTTTGGATCGCCGCAATGATAGGAAGTATAGTGACTTGGATCACTGATGAATAGAAGATGGAAGAGCCGATGTCGTGGAAGACAAGGCAAGAAGAAAATTCAAATTTTGTCTAAGGCATGAGATCATCAGCCATCGGAAAATGTTAGTTGATTGGATCACCGGTCGGAAAAAGTTCAATGAATGTGACTCGCCAATGCAGCTGCTTAGTCAACTATCCCTCCAACACCACAGCAACTAGTGCTTCCGACCATCGATAGACTTACAGCTACGGAATACTTAAGGAGAATAGTCATTGACATCGCCGATCAGAAGTCTAGATGTTTTCCCCTGAAAACTAAAGTAAGAACACTTTCCGTCGTGGTTAAAGCTGAGATGACTAACCACCCGATGCACAAGACATCCTACTACCGATGCAACGCATAGGCTGGTTTCATCGTCGATTAGGTTCAGAGAGTTGGATGCGAATCTGATACAGCCAAAGGAAATAGGTGAACAGTCCTCCACATCACTAATGCAGATTGAAAGTTTGGTGATTTGCCTGCGAAAACGTCAGAAAAGTTGTATTGAAGAGACCCGATGAAGAGAAGTAAATTTGGGTTTTCAGAAGAATTTCCCAACAGTTTTTCGAGCACTTTTCGACTGTCTTCAGTCAGTTTTCAGTGGACTATTAGTGGATTATAGGGCTGAACATGGGGGAGAGGAAAATTTTGTGTTTTTAGCATAATTGTTGTTTTATGAATTTCCAAAAGAAAAGGTAAGTAATTTTGATTTATATTGATATTATGCATCTAACAGTTTGCTACAAACACATTTACAGAACTTTAGATAACTTCCAAGAGCAGTACTCCATAGAGAACAGTGTGGTAAAGCCAAAGGTGGTTCAGTCATGAGAACCCATCATGGGTATGATGCTCAGGATTCTTACGAGCGAGTAGAAGATGCCATGGGAGAAAATGTCCGTAATGGAAATGATGATATAGAGTCTAATGGAAGGAGATTCCAGGGGACACCATCCGAGGTTGCAGCCACCATGAGAAGCTTGATCAAATCCCAGGAAGAGTAGCATCAGCTGAATGCTGCAATGCTGTAGAGTTTGAAAGACTTGCAAAGAAAGATAGACTCTGGACGAGGTACAGCAAGACCAGAAGGCGGTAAGATCAGTACTAGGAGAAGGAGAAGGACTTCTAGTGGATCATCTAATTCTGAAGAATCTAGCGGGGATTCAAGTTCTTCTTCTCATAAAAGGAAAAGAAAGAGACACCATAGGGATTGCTCTTGGGATGAATTTAGGAAATCTAAACCTCCTACATTTAATGCTGAGGTAAATACTAGACAAGAGGCTGAAGCTTGGCTTCTTGGAATAAAGAAGTACTTTCAAGTGCATGACTATTCAGGAAACATGAAGGCAAGAGTTGCAATATTCAATCTGAATGGAAGAGCATCTATTTGGTGGGAACACTTCAAGCAAGTAATGAGGATTAGTGAAAGGAGACTTAAGTGGAAACAGTTCAAGAAGTATTTCAAGCAGAAATACCTCTCTGAAAAGTATTATGGTGACAAGATTAAGGAGTTTCATGAGCTGAGATTGGGACAACGGAACATGGAAGAATATGCAAATAAGTTTTTGGAGCTGTTGAGGTATGTCTGGTACATCAGAGATGAGAAAGTGAAGGTCCAACATTTTCTGAGTGGATTACCTCAGTCTTACAAAGATAGAATTGAGTTTTATGAACCTAGAACTCTTGAAGAAGCAATACGGAAGGCTAAGTATTGTTATGAGCAAAGAAAAGGTAAGCCAAATTACCATAAGGCATGGAAGAACAAGAAGAATGAGAAGTCCAACCAAAGAAAGAAAGGTTTCAAACCTTCTAACTTCAGGAATCAATAGAAGCAGCCATCCCAAGCTGCGAGTAAGCCAATTGGAGTGATAGGAGAAAATCCTAAAGATCCACAACAGAATAGAGGACCACTTCAATGTTGGAAATGTGGAGGACCCCACATGCACAGAAATTGTCCACTCAAGAATGAGAGTGCAAGGCCAGCTTATAACATTCAAGAAGCAGAAATAGTGGGTCAAGTAGCAAGGGCAGTCCCTAGGATTTATGCAGCACTGGAGGACCACCAGGTAGATCACCAGTCAACTATGGTTGAAGTAGCAGGAAAGATTGTTGAGCAATTGGTTTCTATTTTGATTGACCCTCATTCTACTCACATTTATATTACTCCTAGAGTAGTGGAGATTTTTGCTTTTAAGAAGGTAAAGCATAGGAAATCTTGGTTAGTTCAGCTAGCCACTGGAACTAAGAGAAAAGTCAATGAAGTGGTAGAGAAATGTCCATTGGTCATGGATGGATTGGTCACTTGTGTAGATCTGAATGTTCTACCGCTTGGTTCCTATGATGTTCTCATTGGAATGGATTGGTTAGAAGCTCATAGGGTGAAGCTTGACTGTTACAGTAAGACTTTCAAATGCATGAATGAATAAGGGAACCTAGTAGTTGTGAAAGGTATTCCAAAGGTGATTTCAGTATGGCAGGTTTCAGCAATGCAATTAAAGAAGTTCTATAGGAAGTGTAATGCCCCATATTAATGTTTATTAATGTTTATTATTAAGTACTTTTATTAAAATAAACATATAATAACTAATTTACCATTTTTACCATTTTCGTAAAACATTAAATAAACAATATTGAACTATACTAATTATTTTACCATTTTACCATTTGTGTAAAACATTAAATAAATAATATTGGGTAATGTGTGACAGTTGGGTAGGTTATAAATTTACACGAACAATTAAATAGGATAAGCACCTATTAAATTCCCACCATTCATCCGAGGTGGAAAAATTGTACAATTCAAGAAAGAAATTAAATACATACAATGAATGTCTTGAAACCGGAACTAGTTGACTGCCCTAGAAAAAGAATTAAATAATAAATATTAATTTAAAAATGAAGGAGGCGGTGGATGAAGGAGGCGGTGGAAGAAAGGAGGGGAAGGAGGTATAAGGAGGGGGATTTTGGGGGAGAGTAGTCGGGAATTTTTTTACCGAAGAACAGAGAGTAAGAAGGGATGGAACAGAGAGGGAAGAAAGCTAGAGGAGGGGGTTAACTCTAGGGGGCATATTTACACTCAGAGAAGAGGGAAGTTGCTATCCGGTTTATCGATACGTGGGCTCGGGGGCTAGGAAACTCGTCGGTTTCCTAGGGCCAGCAGGTTCGCTGGTCGGCAGGGTGGATCATCCAGTTTGGCATCCAGGCTCGGACGAGGCTCAGACAAAGGCAGAGCAAGGCTACAAGAGCAGGAAGAATTAAGTCCAGGTATTTTTCGGTGAACTACCCCTTTATTTTGCAAATAAATGAAAATCTAAAATCTAAAGTTAATATCATTTTATTGTTTAAGTCAAGGACTTAGTGCTCTGCCCGGCAGACAGAGCACTACAGGAAAGGTTTCCAATTGTATGCAGCTCACATTTTGGAGACATCAGGAGATGAAACTCCTAGGTTGGAGGACTATCAGGTGTTACAGGAATTCAAGGATGTGTTTCTTGATGAGATTCCAGGGCTTCCTCCAAAGCGAGACATTGATTTCACAATTGAACTTGTGCCAGGAGCAGCACCAGTGTCCAAGGCACCCTATTGGATGAGTACAGCAGAGATGCTAGACTTGAAGATGCAACTGCAAGAGTTGCTGGAAAAGAAGTATATCTGACTGAGTGTGTCTCCTTGGGGAGCACCAGTTCTGTTTGTAAAGAAGAAATATGGTACACTTAGGTTGTGAAGAATAAATACCCTTTTCCTAGGATTGATGGCCTCTTTGATCAAATGAGAGGAGCAAAGGTATTTTCCAAGATCGACTTGAGGTTTGGTTACCATCAGGTGAGAATCAAGGATGAAGACATTCATAAGACAATCTTCAGGAAAAGGTATGGACATTATGAGTTTGTAGTGGTACCATTTGGTCTCACAAATTCACTAGCTACATTTATGTGCCTTATGAATAGTGTCTTCAGTAGATATCTGGATAAGTTTGTTCTTGTCTTCCTTGATGACATTCTTGTTTATTCTGAGAATGAGGAAGAACATGAAGAGCATTTGAGATTGACATTGAAATTGCTCTGGGAGAATCAAATATATGCGAAACTAAGCAAGTGTGACTTCTATAGAGATAGAATTCAGTATTTGGGTCACATTATCTCAGAGGAAGGTATATCTATGGACCTTGAAAAGATTGAAGCCATTATGAATTGGCCTACTCCAAGAAATGTGATAGATGTAAGATCTTTTATGGGACTTGCAGGATACTACCAGAGATTCATTGAGGGATTCTCCAGAGTTTCACATGCCATCACTTCTTTGCAAAAGAAGGGGATGAAGTTCGAATGGACATCGAGGTGTGAAGAAAGTTTCTAGAGGTTGAAGAATATTCTCACCAGTGCACCATTATTGAAAGTTGCAGATCTGGAGAAGGATTTTGTGGTGTGTACCGATGCTTGCGGACAAGGGCTTGGAGGAGTCCTTATGCAGGACAACCACGTGATATGTTATGAGTCAAGAAAGATGAAGGAGCATGAGAAGAACTATGCCACCCATGATCTAGATCTTTCGGCCATAGTACATGCCCTCAAGATGTGGAGGCATTACTTGATTGGTAGAAGATTTGAGCTCAAAACAGATCAATGTGGACTGAAGTATTTGTTTGATCAGCCTACTCTAAATGCTAGGCAAGCAAGATGGCTGGAATTTTTTATGTGAGTTTGATTTCGAAATCAAGCACATAAAAGGGAAGGAGAATAAGGTAGTTGATGCACTCAGCAGGAAGATGCAAGAAATGCATGTGGCATCTCTTAGTATTTTCCAGTCAAATTTGAGGCAGCAGATTGTTAGTCATGCTGCTGGAGATGAATTGAATGAGCAGGCAAATGACAAATTGCAACAACAAAGTCTTGAGAAGAGGTATGAGGGATATAAATTTGAAGAAGATGGACTTCTTACTTATAAAGGTAGAATTTATATCCCAGATGTAGCATATTTGAGGAGAGTTGGTATGGATGAAATCCATCAAGCTCCATATTCTAGTCACCCAGGATACCAAAGGACAATTGCTACAGCTAGGAAGCAGTACTTCTGGCTAGGAATGAAAAAGGACATGGCTGAATACATTTCTAGGTGCATGAAATGTCAATAGGTAAAGGTTGAGCATCAACACCCTATAGGTTTGTTGCAGCCTTTGCCAATTCCAGAATGGAAATGGTAAGTTATTTCCATGGATTTTATTACAGGATTGCCGATGACTTGGAGACAACAGGATTCCATCATGGTTGTGGTGGACAAGTTGACAAAGGCAACGCATTTTATATTGGTTAAGCCTACGTATAAGACTGATGACATTGCAAAGATGTTCATGAAGGATATTTTCAAATTGCATGGATTGTCGAAGGAAATAGTCTCTCACAGAGATGTCAAGTTCACTTCCAACTTTTGGAAGGGGTTGTTTGCAGATTTGGGTACAAAGCTAAACTTCGGCACTGCATACCATCCTCAGACAGATGGGTAGACAGAGAGATTTAATCAAGTGCTTGAAGACATGCTTCGCAAGTATGTGATGGCAAAACCAACCAAGTGGGAAGATTACTTGCACTTGGTAGAGTTTGCTTATAACAATGCACAACAGGCATCCTTGGGGATGAGTCCATATGAAGCTTTGTATGGAAGAAGGTGTAGGACACTAGTGACTTCAGATAACCCAGTGAAGAGGGTTGTGCTTGGGCCAGAATTGCTCAAGGAGATGGAGAAAGAGGTTATAAAGATCAGGCAGAATCTAAAAGTAGCATAGGATAGACAGAAAAGCTATGTAGATAAGCATAGGGTGAACAAGGAGTTTAGCGTTGGGGATCATGTTTACCTCAGAGTGAGTGCAAGGAAGAGTTCCTTGAAGCTTGGAAGTTTTTCCAAGATGTCACCAAGATATTGTGGTTCGTTTGAAGTGCTTGAAAGAATAGGGCCAGTTGCATATAGACTTGCATTGCCTGCTAGTAATAGAGCTCATAATGTTTTTCATGTTTCTTTGCTTAAGATATATGTACATGATCCTAACCATGTGATAAATTGGGATGTGATTCAGGTTGAACCCGAGGGAGAGTTCCGAACCGAGCCAATGCACATCCTCGACAGGAAGGTCACAATGCTCCAGAACAGGTCAGGTAAAGGTGCAATGGGAGCACTACGGACCTAAAGAGGCTACATGGGAGGTGGAGGATGCTATGCGATTGGCACATCCATTTTTGTTCAATTCTGCGGAACACTGAGGCGGTACTAGTGTAGCATTTTGTTCAATTTTGTAAAGCACTGAGGACAGTGCTATTGAAGGGGGAGGGGAATGTAACACCCCATTTTTGACCCCATTGCATTAAACATACATGATATATATATTGTAATGAATCATGGTGTGGAGCTAAAGTCAAAAGCCCCACCATCGATTTAATTGTGTTATGTTTCGGCGAACGGAATCATTGGCGATGGTCTATCATGGTGTACGACATATATTAAGTTTTGACATCATGTAAATATGCATCTTTAATTAAAATGAACCCCAACCAACTATGTTCGCAGCAACTAAATTGAGAAGGGGCATGATTCTCATAAGGATAAGGGAGGGGGATGCCAAACCTTGGGCTATGGAGGGAAAAATCCATGTGTCACCACCCTATTTGATTTGCCCATCTTTCCTTGTCTTATCCAACTACCACTTTAATGTTTTCTGGGTAGTTGAGGGAGTTATGGCTGGGAGTGGAGTGCGGCAGGACTGTCAGTCCTTCCTCACATGCACACTCCACCAACGGATTGAACCTCACGATGGGCAGAAGAATGACTACGCCCCTCATTCCATCCTCTCCACTACACCACTCTTCCCCTTGTCTATTCATCCTCATGCAGGGACGGTAGTCTAATGATTTTCCATGTACAAGCTTATTTTTAGGGTGTGGTCTCACACAACCAGGAGGAGGGGAGCCATTTAAGATCTCACTCATGTTTCCACGGAGTGGTATCTAGCATGTTTTCCATCCAAATTCCAGAGGTCTGATGTAAATTTCCCTCATGCACAAGTTGGGAGTCTGTATTTTTCTTCCCAAGTGTGGTCTATGTAATTTTTCCCCGATGGCTTCATTGTCCAGGACAGACTATTGTTTTCCTTATGTTGTGAACTGTGTTCGCTGATACGTTTTAGGACTGATGTAGGTTGTTTTAGAGTCAATTTGGCCACAATAGGGCCAAGAACGACTCAGGAGTTGTTTTCCTTAACCAAGCTATGAATCACTTGTGTGACTACATGTATGTAGTGGTTGGTCTTTGGAATTTGTTGGGAGTAGGGATGGGGGCTTGGTTTGCTTGATAAACCTGGTGTGTTTGGAAACCACACAGACAGAGCTAGAGGGATGGCTTTCTTCTCCACAACCCCTGAATAGAATTGGAAGGGAAGTCAGGGCCTAAGGGACTGTGTAGCAGAGAAGGGACTGATTCCTTGTGTTGGGTGTGTGTGGGTGTCTTAGAAGTCAGGCTAGTTCTGGTGTAGGTGTTCCTAGCTCTGTAATGGGCTCACCAGCTTAGCATTTAGCCTTTCCTAGCTCCTTGATGGCCTAATAAACCCAACTGTGTTGGCTTGGCTGTGTTTTGTGTATCCTTGGCTATGCGTAAGCCTGATTGTTCCTTATTTCTTGGGGAATCATGCCCAGCTTGGGGGTGGAAGCATTGCTGAGAGATTTATGAGCATGCTAGCCTATGGTTGGGTGGAACGTTGCAGTGACGTAGCTGGTTGCGAAACGAGTTCTTCATAAGATAAGTAATCTTATCTATTTTACTCCTGCAATCGTTTTATTGTTAATGAATATGGTGAACATGTTGAATGCTTTTACGAATGTATGTTGCTTCCATTGTGTATGATAAATAATTGTATCTGTGTATGTTCTACTTCAATGCATTTTATTTCAACATTTTATGAATGCACATGTTCACGGGGCTGGTTGCCCAGATGGTTAAGGCCATGGTAGCACCATGGTAGCATCCTCTTCGCAGGTCGGAGGGTCAGGGATGTTACAATCGAAATATATTGTTGTGTTCTATCGATGATATGGTGAAAATCAGTGTTTGTAGTCGACGTGTTAGGAAAAAATGGGAATTTGCAGCCGACAATTTTTCATCAGAACACTTTTGCGATTTGGATTGATGGGGTCTTCATCGAAAGAGTTTGACAAGTTTTCGCCGAAAGTGTCAGCGAAACTCATCCCTTTCAGCTGACATTGTCACAAAGATATCACATTTTGATTCCAGCACATCGAAAAACTCGAAGAAAGCTTCTGATGGATTTTAAAGTTGAGCGCCAAAAATGATGTTTCAGACCCATAACATTTAACTCACCCAAACACCGCATTAAATACGTTTTGGATTTGTTTGTTATATAAACGCGATGAGGTTTTTATGGTCTGTTACCGCAGCCTCATTTTAGATGCATCACCAAGCATCGTACCTGCACCAATAGTCACCAAGTAGTCCCTATAACTTTCCTTTTGTCCTATGTTATTTTAGAAGCTTGGGAAGGACTATATTTTAGAGGTTTAGGGTTACTATGATAGGGTTTTTTTTTGTCATTGTAGGTAGTCTTATTTTAAAATCTAACACCAGCCCATATGGTCTCTCGTTTTGACTAGTCGACCACCTAAATATTCCCGAGTCTGGTTCTAAGAGAACCCTTGACCTCACTAAGTGCTTTCGCAACTTTCTAGCCCGACCGTCATGAGATTTGTCTCCACCTTCGCCGCACCCACTGGTTTTGTTATTCAAGCTATAGATATGTGTATATCGAACCTCAATTTTTTTTTGATGAAACTACTCCAGGCTAGGGGTTTTTTTGTCTACATATGGTTTAGATCGAGTTTGGAAGATGAGTATACGGCGGTAGGGAAACCCTTGGCGGATTTTCACTTTGAATATCGCTTCCAGTTAAACTCTTGGCCTAGGATTTCTTTGTGATGGTTTTTTTTCTCCTTTCACATATGAGGTTTTCACGAGTTGTAGTTGCGAACCAGGGTTTCAAGTTCCCTAAGATGCCCATGGTTTTGAGTCATGGAGTATTTCACGCGTTTTCTTTCACCTATGGGAAAAATATGTGTTGATGCTTTAATATAAAAGGATAGATATAAGATTGGTAATCTTTGTTGAAAAAAACACTAGGTAGTTAATAGTAATGCTTTAAAAAACTAGTGGAATCTAATTAACCTCTAGTATACTAACTTACTTAGAAGCTCAAAATGAATCTATAAGAATAGAGATGTAGATTGTAGAATAACATTTACACCTATTTTGATGATTTTCATTTAAACTTTTGCCAAGTATTCATCCCTGTTCCAAGTACAAAATGACTAGGAAAACTCTAGGGAGTGATTTCTCTTTCTCGCATGAGACTGTTTCTGGGTGGATGATAATGGAATGGTAAATACTGCTATGTTTGCTTCTATCATGTTAGACACTAGTTGTAATCGCATCTTTTGAAATGAATAGGTGGATTTTAAAATAGTGATTCAATAACTTGGATTCTCGTTTTAGTTTTTCCATGCTGATGAAAATGCATGTGTTCTAACTAAGACATTTCTTGATGTGCTCATGCTGGAGTTTCTGTCCTTGCTTTACATCATGCCTAAGAAGAGCGGAAAGAAGAAATCCAAGACCAACGAAGATGATTCTTACATGGAGGTTATATCTAGGATTTATATCATATATGAAGACACTAAAGCCATCACAAGAGCTAAACATGAGTTTAAGTGGGGTGAAATGTATCACATGATCAGAGATTAAAATGTACCTGAGCTGGGCTAGGAAGAATTGAACTTATATGAAAATATCATAAGATAAGACATCCATGCATCTAGATCTTTTGTCGTGTGATGAAGTAATCAGATCAATCCTACCTCGAATAGACCCGTCCTCGATGATGATTTCCAACATAGAAGGAGAATATTTTTCTTCCTTCACTCCAGCATACATAGATAGAGCCTACAAACTACCAACCCCATGGGTTATGATGACAGATGAATGGGTTAAAATTTTGAATTTGGATATTATGGACAGTTGCAAACGGATTATGGTCACAGGAAAACAACTGCAACAGAAAGCCTCTGGTGAATACGAGAATGCAAGTTTATGAACCCCTTACAGGGTCATAGCCCTAATGCCAAATGACATATTTAGTTGGGAAAATGGGAAATTCTATAATTTAAGTTGTATCCCATTGATGTACTTTATGTCCTTGGAAGGCACAATTTTCAAATGGACAGACATTATATTAAGCAGTGTTTCCTCATGTATAGTTTCCACATAGGGAGGAATGACTCAAAGAAAGTCAGAATTCTATATGGCTTGATACCTAATTGATTGCATCATGTGTAGAAACTTATTTCTAAATCTCAATTGTGATTGGGATTACAATAATACCCCTATATATGCAGCCTATCAAATTATGTCGGCACGCAAGTACTCAAGCTTCTACAAGCAAATATGTGAGGATTTTATGATGCCTCTATATAAGCTTATCTTTCTCAAGGATCCCGACTGTTTGTCGAATAAAACCATCGAAATCATATATGAATATGGAGATTATTATTTCTCTCAGGAAGGTACTTACCTAAGAGTGTATGGAGGATCTAGATCCCCATCATTGATGCCTAAATATGCTATGGACTATGTAATCCACAAGGAAGTAGTTAGACAGATGTTCATAGATGTAGGAAATTTCCTATTCGAAACGAGGAAGGAGTTTTTCCCACCACTTCCCTTCTGCATAGGAAGTTATAAATTCACAAGCGTAAAAAATGCTTCTGAATTTGTAAAATATCTAGAATTTTTCCACTTTGGGGAAAAGGGTTTCCATGAAAAATGAATCAATAGGAAAAGTTGTAGAACATTGTACATTTGTAGGAGTTCATTTTGAATTCTCTCATCATTTTGACAAAGACAAGGTGACATACAATAGTGGTTGCAACATGATTTCTCTAAGCAAGCATTTTAAGAAAACGATTAACACCAATGGGGTAAAAGGTAGCAGTAGCACAACACACAAGAAGAATTTGCAAAGAAATGAGAAGAATATGCTTGAAGGCTACTGGAAGAATATCAGAAGAAACTAGCCGAAGAGTCTCAAAGGAAAAAAGAAGAGGAAGAAATATTACAAAATAAATGAGAAGAGAGAGCGCGAGAAGAAACTGATAAAGCAGGTGAGGAATTGAGAAAGAAGGAGCAAGAAAATAGGGACAGAGAAATTTTGGACCATGACATTGCCTAAGGAAATCCAATGGACCCTCCTATCTCATAAAGTGACACATTTATAGGAGGCCACGCCCCTCTTGTTGAACTTGAATTGGTTCCTTTCAGTCCATCCAAGCATCACACCGTGGCATGCTTGGACGCTATATTCTTTGAAAAGGAAAAGAAAACTATTGTTAGAAGGTGATAGAAAAGGTTAAAGGTCAACACTCAAACTGGTGTGGTCATAGTGAACAAGAAAAATGTTTTGGAGAAAACCAATAAAGACCCCAAATTATTGGCATCTATAAGTGTAGAAGCCGCACAAGCTAACGTGCATAATATTGACAAGTTGGTGGAGGATACAAAGAATTATAAAGAAAATATGATCAAAATGAAAGACACTTTGGGAAAGGAAAGAGGAGAAGGATGAGAGTTAAAAAGTAAGCACGTGGCTACAATATCCGAGAAGGAGAGTCTCCAAAAGGAGCATCAAGATCTAGAAACGGAAAAGGATGCATTAGTGGTGCAGATGACCATCATGGAGGGGTAGAAAAAGGATTTGAAAGACAAGGTTGTAGAACTAGAATCATAGAAACTCGCTTCCAGCCAATAAATGAGGGAACTCAGCACCCAAGTGGAAGAGCTAATGGTGTAGAGGGGATCCCTTGAGACTCAACTGAAATAATACAATGAAAGGAAGCTTGACATTACCGCTTTCCGTGATCAATCTTGCATAATTTGAAGGAAGATCCATCAAGTCCAATTAAAACTTGCAAAGGAGATATATAAGGTGAGGAGGGAAGAGACAAGGTTGAATGAGATTGCATCATTTTCGCTTGATTTCAAAACAAGGCTATTGAAGGTTCTTGAAAAGGTTCAAGGCCAACTGAATTGGGTGGAGGCCAATTCATCATTTCTTGAACACTTTCCTCAAAAGAAAGCAGGAGGTCTGAAGATAGAATTAACACTCCTAGAATTCTGCAACAAATATTTTGTGAGATTGACCACTGGAATCGAAAAGAAGTTGGAAAGATGCAGAGAGTTATACAAGAAAATGTGCCTAGTTCACAATAAATACCAGACTTCTTCGGCAACAAAGATCAAGGAATGTTTAGAAAAATATCAGTATCTGAAGTATCTCCAAGATATATTGCATGAATATGAACAAAGAATTCAGAAAATTGAATACATTAGTGAAGAAGTGGTTAAAACCTGGATTACACAAGCATCTATTAGTGATTATCTCTTGGAAGACTTGTACAAATTGACTCCACTAAAAGTGATAGAAGTGGAGTCATAGTTGGCTATACACCAGCATAGATCCAAATCCTAGGCTCTATCAAGCACCGAGAGGGATCAAATATCTTGAGGTGAAAACCTCTTCTTAAGTATTGCACTTAAGGAAATATCAACTTTCATGTGTCCTATATATAGGCATTGATTTGATTCAAATAAAAAAACACATGTTTTTATTTAAGGTTGATATATTATATTTTTATTATTAATATTTAATATTATGTATAGCCGACATATAATATTTTTTATTATTTTTTATTTTGTTAGGAACGAACATTACAACATATCCCCCATACATGGTTTTAAAACCATGTGCAAGGCCCTCCTAAAACCATGGGTTCTTTAGGAGGGATTGCACATGGTCTTAAAACCATTTGCAAGGCCCTCGTAAACCATGTACAATAAAACCATGGGTTGTTTAGGAGGAATTGCACATAGTTTTAAAACCATTTGCAAGTCCCTCTTAAACCATTTACAAAAAAACCATGGGTTGTTTAGGAGGAGTTGGACATGGTGTTAAAACCACGTGCAAGGCCAACATTTTTTGCGGATAATTCAATTGTTTATTTTTTATTTTGTTAGGTAGGAACATTACAACATTTCCCCTATATTGTGTTATTTTCTCATTGACATTTTTTTTGGCGGATAATTAAATTTTTTATTTTTTATTGTTTTGTTAGGTAGGAACATTACAACATCTCCCTCATATTAGGTTTTTTTGTGGCCAACATTTATTTTGGTGGATAATTAAACATTTTATTTTTTATTATTTTGTTAATAACAAACATTACAACATCTCTCCCATACTCGTCAATATTATTTTTGGCCGACATAATATGGACAAACGTTACAAGATGTACACAAACGTTAAAAGAACTCCCTCATACTGGGTTGTAGGGTGCCTCTCGACATAATGAAGTAACTGCAAGGTTTCTGGATCCAATAGATTATCAAACTATTGCAGAAGAAGCGAATGCGTGGGGAGAATACATCTCAAGACCAGCTCGGCCTACTTGAAATTTTGTCTTTTCTGTATTTTTTCACTTTATGTAATATGTTATTTTATTTTCCTAGTGCAAGGCACTAAAGGAAACAAATTTGGAAGTCCTACAGATAGGGAAGTTCTAGAGACAGGGAAGTCAAAGAGTAATCTATAATTTTATTATAAATATAGGTAGGAGGTAGAGTAGAGGGGACTTTCACTAGTGCAAGTATGCTGAGTTTATTTGTAAGAAGAACTACTTTTTCTACTAATAAAGAAGAACAATTTTGCTAGGAAAGGACTGCACAAGTTTTTGCATGAATGATGTGGAATCTGAATTGTGGAATTACTTCCATTTAGTTTCCATTTGAACTATGAGATCATTCTAACTCTCTATGAATTAATTCTTCGATGATGAATGGTTATACTTTATATATAAGTCTCGTGTACAAGCTGAGTAAAATTATTTCTTTTTTTCAAAGTTATCTTGGTTAATCTTTCTAGTGTAATTATGTGTATGGAATTGGGGAAGCTATCTGTAAAATTCAATATGGATAACTACATTACATTACTCTCTTCCTTTTTAAAATCTGCTCCCCTGGGGATAGGATAGATTAGTTTAGAATAGACTAGAATACAGTAGATTTTCTTAATTTACAATTGATTGAAGAGAAAGAATGGTAAGATGAGAGGTAAGAACCTACACATATCTAGTGAGGTTCTTCTTCATTAATCACATGCATTTAGCTTAGGCATTTACATTTTATCCACATAAAATAAAATCACATAAACGGTGGACCAGGCTACAATCGATAAAAGAATTAAACAAAATTTATTTCTATGGTAGTCGGTCTGTAACTGAGCGGATTCCTTATTCCAAATGGTGAACGATCTAGTTGTGGTTGATTATCGACAAGACTCCCTATTGTTGGTACATGGAATTTTCCAGGAATAAACAGTTTTGGTGCTAGAAGGAGGGACGCCAGTGCATCATATGGCAGAAGAAGTTTATTTGCAAGAAACTATTCCATTGGAAATACACCTAAAACTATGTTTCCTGAAGATTTCATTTCTAAATAAAAGGTAGGTTCCGAAGAAGAAGGTTCAAAACCTTTGTACGTTGTCCCATTCAAAGAACTTGATCATTTATGAAGACACAAAATTTCCTACGTTAAGAAACCTAGAGGATTGAAAGAAATCTCTGTGTTACCAAGAATGAACTTTCCTAAGAAAGAAATCTCTTATACTCTAGATTCTATTCTTGTGAAAAATTTGGAAGAGCTGGTGGATTTATCTATCCAACATATCATCCAACCCCTTGATCAGTTGGGACTTGATTATCCTATAGTTCAATATTCACTATATTCACCACAACAGTCTCCACCACAGACTCCTTGTCGAATTATGGCTGTTGCAAATCAACCAACATGGAGGGCTAGGACACCACTTAATATGGACACACCTTTGCATGATTTTCCTAATCACCCAGATAGAGTGTTACCGAAATTCGACCCTCAAAAAGGCATTTCTGTAGAAGATCATTTGAAATGTTTCTTTTTTTTCTATGGAACTTTAAAATATTGAACATGAAGATGTTGTATGCAGACTTTTTCCACATACTTTTGAACCTAAAGCAACTTCTTGGATTTTTAGTTTGCAACCAAATTCAATAACAAACTGGGACACCTTTGATGTTAGGGTACATAGGGTACTCCCAAAGGACCGAACACCAAGACCAACCTCTTTACGCAAATGAATCACAGATCAATACACCAATGTTTGTCACGTGGTTAAAGCCCTCGAGAGGGAAACAGTCCACGGCCCCAGCCAAATAGCTACTTGGAGCAATTTATTATGCAAAAGAAAGAAAGTTACATGAGCTTCTCATAATCGATCAACTAGCCAAGGACCCTCTATGCTCTTTAAATAGAGATCATAGACCAATAAGGTGTTAAGCCACAGATCAATGGTAGGTATGATCTAAGAGAAGTTGAACCGTCAGATCACTCTATGTCTAGAACATATCGTGACCGTCGGATTAGAATATTTACAAATGCATACTAATGCATACTAAGGAAACACACTTTTACTTAACGGATATATTACACAAGTTGATCTTAACTAACTCCTAAGTGTCTAAATATCCTAACATCCCCCCTTAAGAAAAACTTGGGATAGGATTGAAGGATTTACAAAAGTGACACTATTAGGAGAAGGAAGGAGGCATTAGAGCCTATCCCCCCTTAAGGACACATTCCTGAACTCCTAACATAGACCGAAGTTTAGAAAAGTTCACTTCTGTAAGAGACTTGGTGAAGATGTATGCAACTTGATCATCTGTAGGGCAATAGAGAACTTCAATAACACTATTATGAACAAGATTTCTGATGAAGTCCATGTGTATCTCAATGTGTTTTTTGCGCTGATGTAGAACTCGATCTTTGGCAAGTTTGATGGCACTTTGATTGTCGCACCAAAGTGGAGTAGGTTGCTGCTGCTCGAATCCAAACTCTGAAAGGATTTGTCGAAGCCATAAAGCTTCCTGACTAGCATTAACTGCGGCTCGATATTCTGCTTCTTCTGAAGAAAGAGCAAGAACTTGTTGTTTCTTACAAGCCCAAGTGACAGGTCCAGATCCCAGACTGAAAACATAACCTGCAGTAGAATTTTGATCATCAGGATCACCGGCCCAATCTGAATCAGTGAAACCAACCAACAAAGGTTTCCCCCCTATACTGTAATGAATCCCAAACTGAATTGTACCTTGAATATATCGAAGTATTCTTTTTGTTGCTTTCCAGTGACTTTCAGGAGGAGTTTGCATATAACGGGAAATACGACCAATGGAAAAGGAAAGGTCGGGACAGGAATGAGTCAAGTATAAAAGACTACCAACAAGCTAACGATACAAGGTGGCATCTACTTCAGGGGAAGTACAAGTGGCAAAAAGTTTGACTCCAGACTGGAAGGGAGAAGGGGCTGGTTTACAATCTTCCATGTGGAAGCGACGAAGAAGTTCACAAGCATACTTAGACTGGGAAATAAAGATTCCTTCTTTGGTTTGCAAGACTTGGAGACCAAGAAAATAATGCAAATGTCCTAAGTCTGACATTTCAAAATTTTGCTTAAGACTAGATTTCACATGGGTTATAAGGTGAGGGTCACTACCAGTAAGGATAAGATCATCAACATAAAGAACAAGTATGATGAGATGGTTTCCTACTTTCTTGGTATATACATTGGGGTCAGAATGGCATCTAGAAAAACCAGTGTCAAGGAGAAATCTATCCATTTTGGCATACCAAGCTCTAGGAGCTTGCTTAAGGCCATATAAGGATTTCTTAAGGAGACAAACAAGGCTAGAGTCATTCTGAACATATCCAGGAGGTTGTTCCATGTAAATTTCCTCATGTAAATCACCATATAAGAAGGAAGACTTGACATCCATTTTATGGACTTTCCAGTTATGTAAGGCTGCAAGGGAAAGAACAAGGCGGATGGAGTTCATTTTTGCTACAGGGGAAAAGGTTTCATTGTAGTCAATCCCTTCAACTTGGAAAAAAACTTTGGCAACTAACCTTGCCTTAAGTCTTTCAACACTTCCATTTGATGCATACTTAGTTATGTAGACCCATTTACATCTGACAAGTTTTCTTCCTTTTGGAAGAGGAACAAGATCCCAAGTATCGTTCGCCATTAAGGAACGATATTCTTCATCCATAGATGCATCTCAATCTGGATTTCCTGAAGCTTCTGCAAAAGTTTCTGGATCATGATTCTTAGAAACTTGATCCAAAAGAGAAGAGGCTCGCTAAAACTAAGAATGAGTTCGACGTTGATCTCTAGGATCACCGACAAGATCACTAGCTGCTTCACATGTTGAACGGACCCATCGAGGAAGTATTGTTGTTGGTGCAATTGGAGGAACATGAGCATGCGGAGGTGGATTTTCATCCTCACTATCATCATCAGAAACTGGAGTTGGAAACATGTCAAGGAAGCTGGAATAAGAAGAAGAAGAAGAAGGCACACTCATCGAATTAGGCTCGCAGGCCAAAGATGGCACACCCGCCAAGTTAGGTTCGTAGGCCAAGAGATTTTCATCAAATTTAACATCTCTTCTAATGATTATATCATGAGAATGTGGCTGAAGAAGTATATAACTTTTTACATCTTAAGAATATCCAACAAATATGCACTTTTGACTTTTAGGCTGCAATGCTTTCCGTTTTTCATCCGGAATGTGAGCCCATGCTTCATAACCAAACACACGAAAGTGACTTACATCTAGTTTAATTTTACTCCATGCTTCTTTCGGTGTTATACCCTGTAAAAATTTAGTGGGTGTGCAATTAACTATGTAATTTGCACAGTGTATGGCCTCAGCCCAATATTGAAGACTTAGTCCCTTAAATTGGATCATACAATTAGCCATTTCTTTTAAAGTGTGGTTCTTCCTTTCAGCTACACCATTTTGTTGTGGTGTATATGGAATAGTGTGCTATTGTTGGATTCCTTGTTCAGAGAAAAAAGTAGTGAACTTGTTGTTAACATATTCTCCTCCATTGTCAGATCTTAACTTAATAATTTGATGACCAGATTGTTTTTCAACAAGGGCCTTGTAGGCCAAGAACATGTTAAATACTTTGCTCTTAAGTTTTAGGAAGTAAACCCAAGTGCATCTAGAGTAGTCATAAATGAAAGTTAAGAAATATTTGAAACCAGAAAAGGAAGCAGATAGAAGAGGGCCACACAAGTCACTATGCACAAGCTCTAAGGGAACCGAGGCGTGCCAAGAGGCACTTTTGTCAAAACTGACCAGATGATGTTTTCTGAGTACACAACCGGAACAAACACCGTCCTTGCCAGATACCAGCAGAAGACTAGTCACCATATTGTCTTTACATAGTTGTTGCAATGAGCGAGAATTTAAATGACCAAATCGCTCATGCCAAAGTTTGCTCAAGTTATCACTATGAGCAACAAAAACTGAAGGAAAAGGTGATGACACAAAGTTGTTAAATTTGTACAACCTATTAATATCATCAACAGTTCCAGTAGCAAGGACATTTTGAGGATTTTTAAAATCCTTGATTACAACTTGGTGAGGTGTAAATGTCACAGTTTTACCTTCACCTGAATGAGTAATTTGATAGACTGATAACAAATTGCAGGAAATTTTTGGAAAACACAGTACATCACTGAAATGACCATTTTCTACTAGAACTGTTCCAGATCCTACAACACTTAGAGATCTATCATCACCAACAAATATTTTTTTGGTGTTACATTCATGCATAGTAGAAAAGATGGCTTTATCCTTAGCCATATGATAAGATGCTCCAGAATCAATGAGCCATTCATTTGAAGTAGAAGAAGAAGATGCAGTATAAGAGTAACCAGAAGCACAAAGTGCATGTCCATGAGAGGTAGATTCTAAAGACGAATCTAGGCTGATGTGGTGCTTCTTCATTGTTGCTTCCAAGGCTGCCATCTTCTTAAATTACTTAGATTCATCATGATTATCTTTCCCACAAAATTGCAATGACGCTCAGTCTTCTTTCCTTTTTACTTGGATCCTTTGTCATTATTTAAAGAAGGAGCTGACTGAGAGGGTTTGGGACCCTTGTTGTTTTGCTTATTATTGCGAAAATTCTGTTTCTTGGGAGGCTTGGACTTTTCTTTCTGTTGGGACAATAAGGCTTTCCGAGATGTATCTGCATTGTTAATTATTCCAAGATGAATGAGCTTATCTTTCTCTCTAATTAAGGAATCACAAAAGGATTCAAGACTAGGCTCTTGATAGTTAGCTGCAGTCAAGGATTATTTCATGGAGTAGAATGTAGATACAAAAACAGAATATGCAGGTCCAAGTTTGGAAAGAATATGATAAATACATTGTTTGTCTTCTTTCTTAATCTTGCATTCTGCACATAAGATTCTAAGAGTTTTATACTTAGATAAATAGTCTTGAATGCATGAAAAATCATTTTGATTCAAGAAAATCAACTCATTCTCGAGTTGATGTCCCTGAATTCCATTGTGTTTACCAAACACAGATTCCAACTTTTCCCAAGCTTTATCAGGTTCATCAATGTAAGATATGTGGAATTGCAAATCAATAGAGATTGCCATCCCAATTAATCCATGAGCTTCATCACATATATTTGCCCATTTAATTTTCTTATCATCATCAGTGGGTTCTGTTTCTTTTCCTGAGGTTATCCTGAAAAGTCCCCTACTTCGTAGAACATCTTCCATATGAGATTTCCATGAGAAATAGTTAGAACTTGTAAGTATAATATCACAAGGGGCAGCCATAATGTAAAATAATGGTTGAAAGAACAAAAACTAACTATCTGGATGCAAAGAGCTCGAAAAAATATGCGGTTTAAAAAAAAACGTCACTTAAAACAGATTCTAGATGATAAAGTTATGCTTGATCAAAGAAAATGTTGAAGATGTCCCCAATAGTGACGTGGCAGATATTAATTTGACCAACTAAAAAAAGAAGCTCCCTCTTCCCACAATCAACCTTTGACAATCACTTTTACAATAAAGTTGCTTTGAAGTGAATCACTTTTGTAGAATAAGTGATGTTCACTTTTACAATAATGACTTTTAAATAGTGCGGCAATAAATTAAAAGACTTAAGTGACTCACTTTTATTTTATTTTATTTATGTGAGATGCACTTTTACAATAAAGTAACTTGAAAATAGAAATTGCATGCACTAAAAAGTAGCTTGGTAAGACTTGAACTCAAGACTTATTAAGGTGTAAAGAAACTTTGGACTAAGTGAGCTAAGTTTAAAAGGTACGTAAAAGTATGGAAAGAGGAAGGGGGCTTTTTTTTTTTACTCTTGTCTCTCGTTTTCCGTGCTTGCTTTCTTTTCCTGCAAATCACAAAAAAAAACGAAAAACAAAGACAAAAAAAACGTTTTCCACACAATGGGGTTAGATCTTGGTTAGCTTACCCAGAAAGTCTACGTTTTCAAGTTTTCTCGTTGTTTCTGATTTGTCGTGATCGCACAAGGTGCACGGCAAAGAGCATACGTAGCCAAGAAGACAAGAAAAAAACTTTCCCTCACTATTTCTGATTCGCCGCAATCGCACAAAGTGCACGGCAAAGAGCATACGCAGCCAGGGAAGAGAACACTCCGAGACTAAAACAAAAGGATATAACAATAAGAATGATAAAATATGAGAGATTAAAAAAAAATAAAACAAATTCGTCACTGTAACATTATACCTTTAGATTTGCCGAAATGGGTGTTTCTGAAGCAAACGGAAATGGTTTTTGGTGAAACGAAAACTATTTCCAAATGTAAACGACACTCTGGACGCAATGGAAGAGCTCCCATAGGAAAAAAATGCATAGAAAAACCAAAACCAGAAACCCTTTCAAAGTTTCGGCAACACCGGTTCCAGATCTAGATCAAAACCGAAAGCGACTCCTCATAAAAGCTCTGATACCATGTTAGGGTACACAGGGTACTCCCAAAGGATTGAACACCAAGAGAAACTTATTTACACAAATGAATCACAGATCAATACACCAATGTTTGTCACGTTGTTAAAACCCTCGAGAGGGAAACAGTCCACGGCCCCAGCCAAATAGCTACTTGGAGCAATTTATTATGCAAAAGAAAGAAAGTTACATGAGCTTCTCATAATCGATCAACTCGCCAAGGACTCTCTATTCTCTTTAAATAGATATCATAAACCAATCGGGTGTTAAGCCATGGATCAATAGTAGGTATGATCTAAGAGAAGTTGAACCGTCGAATCACTCTATGTCTAGAACATATCGTGACCGTCGGATTAGAATATTTACAAATGCATACTAATGCATACTAAGGAAACACACTTTTACCTAACGGATATATTACACAAGTTGATCTTAACTAACTCCTAAGTTTCTAAATATCCTAACATTTGAGAGGGTATTTAAAAGCAAGTTTCGTAGTAAAAAAAATCTTACCGCCCTTATGAAAGAATTGTTGTCCCTGAGAATGGACAAGAAAGAAAATTTTCAATATTTCAACCAAAGGTTTACTAATAATCTGAGCAATTTTAGTGCTACAACCAAACCATATTACAAGTTATTGGTAGAATACTATACCACAACACAATTCCCACAGCTACAAATGTTTGTGAAGAGTGAAGTTAAGATCACATTGATAGAAAATTTTGAAGAAGCTAGCAAGGTGGAAGTTGATCTTGATGGTATAGCAAAGCATACTATTGAATGAGAAGTAAATACCACCAACAGTAAAAAACATATGTTCCAACGTTCTTTAGCCGATTTTTTCTTTGTTTGTCAAGTTTTGAAACCAAGGCCTGAGTCCTTATCAAAAATATTTGATGAGTTTATGTTGACGGTGTTGGAAAAAATCAGCCTTTCGAGCCAACACTATCGGTGAAACTTACCTTTTCTTGTCGATGCTCTTTATCAGAGGAGTTTTGAGTTCTATCGGAATATCTTTCCATGTTCTTCCTATGGTGTCAATGAAACTTAGTGTTTACAGCCGATGTGTTCGACAAAACCGGGAATTTGTGACCAACATTTTCTCATTGGAACCCCTATACCTGAAAGAAACATTTAGGTACATGAATGAGATCTATGTCGTTGATCTTATTTTATGGCCGTAGATCCTTATAACTGGTGTACGTACCTTCTATCCTCTATCATTTATTTCTGTTGTGTACTCTCCCCAAAAATTTGCTTCTCTACCTCTTAGATGAACAAGACCACTATTAGCCATAGATCTTTGTTCTAACTTTCATCATTGTCATTGAAATAGGCGTCCCAAATTCGATCACGCAAACCTCAACCCCTAAATTTCTACATATAACTTCAACGAGAGGGATCCTCGTCAACCCTTGATCAAAAGTGATTTTAATATATGTCATTTAATAGGCCTACCATATTCCACAAATCTCAAGGGTGCAATTCTCCATGCCTGTTCAGAAAGCAGAATCTTTATCAGCCATAGATATCCTCCCACCTTGATATCTACCGTTGAGACATCTCCCTGCTTTAACTCATTTTGACGATTTGAAATATGAATATTAGTGAGCAATTTTGATCAGCGCAATTTTGCTCCACCACTAATCTGACCCCTTGTCAATATGGGCCCTTGAAATCTGCAGGCGCTTTAACTTATTCTGCAAATACAAAAAATGACTTTTGTTGTGCAAGTCATATTTACAAAATATAACCCCTTCATTGATCTTGTTTGACCATCGATCATCACCATTCAAATACCATCCCTTTTACGCTACTTTGTTGATTTCCGCATTCTATTTCCCCCTAAACCTTGGAATGAAATAATGGTTTATGACCGTAGATCCATTCATTCCTCTTCATCCGATGGACTATGGTATCTGCAGGTTAACATACTCCCACTTAAGCCAAAATTATTAAGTGTATTCCCTGTCCACATACAATTAGGGCCAGCTTTACTTATTCTCATACATTCTCAAGGCAAAAAACTCAAATTTTTTGATCCTCTTTCAATCTCGGCTTAGACACGACCCTTGGGAAACCCGTCGAAATATCTTAATATCCTCTAAGGCCATATGATGCAAAATTCAACAGATTTTATCCCTCTAAATACTTAGCACAAAAACAGTGCTAATAAGTGGCTCCAGCTAGGTATGCTACCCTCCCTGTGAGGTAGCAAAGAACCCCATAGACCAGGTGTCGAATCCATTGGGCGGCTCCTCAAACTTCTTTGCAACCTACAACATGCTAAGAAAACAAAAATTGAACTAATGCTAAAACAAAATTGAAAAAATAGAACTGAAACTAAAAACTGTTGGAAGAAATGCTCACCATCTCGAGGTTATTCACTTCTACTTACCTACCCTAGTCACTAACAATCAATTCCCAATCAAGTAACTTCTGACTTCCAGTGAAGCCAATCAAGCAGATGCTCCCATAAACCAAATTTGTCCTCATGCTTGATAAAAAATAGAGATGACAATCTTAATGGAAAAAGGCCATGATAGAGAAATTGATCTTTATTATATACACATAACCAACCATTACCATTTCAAAGCTTCTCCATGTATTTCTCCATTGATCATGATAACCTGCAATTTTTTTTGTTATTTGTTGGGCATGAAATAACTGGTCCAACTGCAACTCCTCTAGCATCCAACCCAAATGTTCTTCAAGAAAACCATGCAAGGAATGCTCTTAACCATTTTCAAATGAGCCATCAACTTTTTCATATAAAATCTCAGAATTTAAAACATAGTTTCTTATGAGTGTTTCAAAGAAAATAGCATTGTGTTCTTCAATAGAATCAAGAAAATTAAATTATGAATTTAAAAAAGATAAAGAAGCATCCTATTTGGAGTCCTCCTCTTCTTCTTGGTAACTCCCTCCATTATTGTAGACACATAGCTGACCACCCTAACTGAAAAGTCTTTCCATATGTTCATCTATAAGATCATAAAAGGCATGACAACCTTCAAAACGTTCTGTCATTATCTTACCATGATAAGGCTACTCAAAAAGTAATTCCCTTTGCAAATTGTCAAATTGTTTTTCAAAATATCCTTGAAAAGAATTCTCATGACAATTTTCAACCAAGGCCTCAACAAAATTATTCAATATTCATGATTTTACAACTTCATCTTCTTTATATGCTTTAGCAGAAACACCATTATTTTCCACAATAGAATCAAGTAAACAAAATACTTCCTCCTGACAAGAAATTTCTAAATTTGAAAAAAGTGGAGAGACATTTATTTGGTAATTCTCATCACCTTCCTTGTGATCTAGATCTTCATCATAAACTGTTGGTTTCTTTGCACACATAAACTGACTACCTGATTGCTCTTCTTTTTCATCATTAATTTCAAAACAGTTTATAAAACTTTCTGCTACTTCAATTTTTTTTTCTTAGAAGATGTTAGTGTTTGTCTCATCAATTCCAATGAGGAGCAACATAAAGGAAAACAATCATCTTCATATTCATCATATATCATCAATCTGAAAAAATTCTTTAGAATCTTCACTAATAGGATTTATGGCAAGTTGATTGCAATTTTCATAAAATAAAGGATTATAACCCTTTTTTTGCACATCATCGATTAGGTCATTTTCTTTCCCACACAAAATAGAACCGCATGGCAGGGAAGGTTATTTTTGTCCATATTGCGCATTCAACTCTAATTCCTTTTATGTACTGTTACTACTGTCTAGGTTAGGAAAGTGTTTAGACATCCTAATATTTTATTCAACCTCTAATGAGTCAATGAACATGTGCTGCAATGTGTCTGACTTTCTATCCAATAGAAGTAATGACAATCCGGGAGGGAATATAGATGCATAATGCAGTTTAGCAGCACCTTCTAATGGTTGAATTTCTTTCAGAATATTATAATAAACACTTGAAAACCTCTTTTTGAAACTAGACACAGTTTCATTCTCCCATTTCTTCATGGAATAAAACTCCGAAAGTATTTGGTCCAATGACCTACTCCTACCCCAAAACTTCAAAAATATACCCATGCGTTAATAAATTCTGGCTGCAAGTGTTTGATCCATTCTTTCACATCTCCTTGCAAAGGCTGGGAAAATTCCCTCATGCAAACATCATCATGTTCTATCTCAAAGAGGTCAATGAAATGCTCAAAGACTTGTAGATGTTTCTCAACTGTAAGGTTTTTGGATTCTCCATCAAACTTAGGAAGGTATTTGTAGTGTTTAGTAGGAAAATCATGAAGGATAGGAGGTTAGTGAAGTGGTCTATATCGGTTTTGGATATTGGAAGGAATGAATTTATGTGTAAAGGATGCAACCTCAAATGTTGTATCATGAGGCTCTTTCTTAATGTCCTGTGGTTTGGATAAAAGGTCTTGATAAAAATCCAATATACCAAATGAAGAAGTATTTTCATTTCGTAAAGAGGGATATACAGGAATTAATTCATGATTTGGTTTAGAATGTACTAAGTAATGAGGGATTTTTTTGACAATATTCATAAAGGATACGGAAATATTTACGAGAAAAGATGGATCTCTTGGAGAAATATGAAACTTACGTACCTTAATTTTTTGTAACACCTTTGCATGTCTTTATACTGAGCTCATTTTCCCCAGTGGAGTCTGTCAGTTCTCTTAGAAAGCTATATCTCTAGATCATGTCTCCCCACTAGAGTCACTGGAATGGTATTCGTCAGGGTGGAGTCGCAGGGTGAAATATACACAACCTCGCTGATATCAGACCATTGTTCACCATCAATAACGAGATCTAAAAATTTGTCGTTCATAGCCAGGGAAGATCTGAAACTTTGTCCCTAACAATGGCGCTAATTTGTTAGCAGCTAGAATCACACCCAAGGTTTTGGAAGGTGGACCCTGAGGTAACAACATAACCACTTTAGGAAAGGAGAGGTGGATTCTTACTTTCCATATAGGGATCTCTCACAATAATATTTATCAAGGACATATTTAAAGATAAAACAAATTCAATTTGATTTCATAGTTGAAAACAAGGAAAGCACAATTAGGCTATGGATTCACAATTATCAAAAGACATGGAGAAATTTACATGGGTAATTCCTACAAAATGAAGGTAGTACTTCGGTTATGGTCAATATATTTTTGGTATGCTGGAAAAGGAGGAAAGATGATAGTCCATTAACATAGAGAACCAATTATATGAATTCTATATTAACTTTGGTAAAGATAATTTGTGAATATTAGACACGATAGATAGAGCATAGCAAAGTATGAATTATGAAACTATCACACACTTATCTCATATATGACAAAAAACATAATGGAGAGATTAACAAGAAGGAAAAACACATAGAAAAAATAAATTAGAGACTGTAACTGATAAATACACATGAATTCTTGCATTCAAAAAACCAACATCCCACTCTACAACTTTTATTAAAATAGATCAAAATTACATAAACGTAAAAGTATCATGAGTTCCAACCCTTTCTTCCTCTCTTCAAGGAATACTTATAGTGTCTTAGACCCCTGAGACCAACCTTGAAACAAGGCCATAATTAGTTACAACCACAATCAAAATCCTAACAAACTTAGACATGGCATGTTTTCCACAATTGATATATACAAAACATAGAATATGGAGTGATGTGCATGCTTGATTTTAAACACTGATGTAGCATCTAAAGTTTTAGGTGTTCTTGACGTGAAAATGACACCTCAGAGCACCTTCAATGGTTCCCAGTTGGCTTAGATTGATTTGTCTCTTCTTTGGTCAAGGAATGGAACACATATTTCATATTTTGGGATTTTTATGTTCATTCTGTGTTTGATAGTGAAGAAATTATTCATGTGTTCACCGTGTTGAAATATTGTAACTTCGAAGAATATTCTATATGTATCTTTTGTGGTCCCCGATGGTCCTACCGGGAGAACTACTTGTATTACTTTGTAGCCTGATGCTTCTAATCGGAAGAACTAATAAGAGTCATGAGGTAGTCCCCTCTAATTGTAAAGGTGGGTCATTAGCACCCCAGTGTGGTTACTTGAGCCTACATGTGTAACTTGAGCCTACATGATTAACTCAATCCTACATGTCAGACGAGTTAATTAAAGTGAACGGATGAATATAAATAGAGGTGTAGCACTCCTCATTTGGAGCAAACACTCTCACTTGTGTAGCACATTAGTGGAGGAGAGAAGTAGCTGGAGAAGGAGGAGGATCAGGCTTTGATCTCCTTGCTGGTTTTATCTTTTGTCTTTTATCTTTTTGGGGCATCTATATTGAGGAAGATTTTGCTGGGTTTTTCCCTTTAGGGTTTTCCCAGGGTAAATCTGTGTTGTTCTTGTGATACTCTTTCTTTCAGTGATCTTGCTTACATGATTTTTTTATGAAAATGAAATGAAATACTGATGTCTTCGCTAATCATATGAAAAGTTAACATGGTATCAGAGCCACCCTGAATAGGACATCCTTCACAAGGAAAAATAGCCCTCTCTCTCTCTCCCTAGAAGAAATTAGGGCTTCTTGCAGAAGAGTAATTTTTGAGTGAGCCTGGCATAGGATCTCTCTCCTCATCAAAATCAAATTTTATAGACCTGGATCAATATTTTTGGTTGGGTGAAACTCCAGGAAATTCAAACCCTAGTTTGACCCCGAGCTAGAAAAACCCTAAATACTAAAACTGCTAAAAATAAAATCATTGTTTAGGTGCTAAAAATTACAGAGGCCGAATATAAAATCATGATGTACACTGTATCCAACATTCTGCCTCATATTCCGTATATTCTGGGAGATATGATCCCTCCAAGTTAGGGTTCCAGCCTCTTCCATAATTCATCCCTAAACAGGACACCTTGGGAATATTGCTATAGATTGGGCTACAGATGTCCAAATGGAATTCCTGAAGATGTTCCAGAAATATCACAGACTTTAATTTATGTGGTCCTAATTTCAGAACCAGAAGAGGAAACAGTGACACGTGGCAGGCCGTACAACTTCACTGTTCGGAACAGTCCTGTAACAGGTCACCTTGGGAAAATGCTCATAAATCCCAATTGGCGAAACTAATTTTGATGAAAACTATGGTTTTGGATCAGGAACATGCGAGGTTACCTTTATGCGAAATTTCAAACATAGAGGAGCAATAATTTGGTAGATATCATAGAAACAATGACAGGCATTTCTGCAGAAGAAATTGGAAAACTAGGGCTTCCTGTTCCGGGAGCTTCCCTCCACTGTTTTCAGAAAAGGAGTACATTGGACAGCTCCATTTTAAGAGATATATATTTCTATTCAATAATATCTGAAATATTCCAAGTTTTTAAAATTAGGATTTCTCTGACAAACCCTAGATCAGCCAACTCCGGAAGCAGGACGGACACCTCAAATCGGTAAGATCTAATCTTTTGCTATTTGCATTTGAGGTTCTCATTTCAAAGTGATCTATCATATCAGCTTGATGATATGCTTGGTGAAGTTGAAAACTTCCAAGCATGGAAGTATTTGATCTCTCTGAATAAAATGAATTGGACACCTTCATGAGTAGAGAGGTTCTAGCTCGAGAAGGAGATGAGTCTCAAAGCCTTATACAAGAAGAACTTGATCAAGGAGAAGAAGATCATTGTTGATTCAATCATGGATCAACTTGTACCACAAGTGTCTCCCCTAAAGACATCGAAGATGTTTGATTCCTTGATCAAGCTATTTGAAGATAAGAACATAAATCAGAAGATGGCTTTGAGAAAACAGTTGAAGAATGTGAAGAACCAGAATGCAGAACATCTTGAAGCAGTAGAAGAAGAACCAGAGAATGCAGAAGTGGTGATAGCCACCTTGAATGGTCTCCCAGGATTATAGAATTCATTCATTCAAGGAATGTGTGCTATAAGGATGTAATTACTTTCAAAATACTATGGGAAGAAGAAGAAGAAGCTCGTCTCATAAGAAGAGAAGAAGAAGATGGGAGCAATTGAAGATCAAGCTCTCACTTTCAAAGAAGATCCCTCAAGCGATGAGGAATATGAAGAACTCAATTCTTGACGAACCTCTTATCCATCTTATCATTTGGATAAGAAATGATGATTTCATGAATGAAGAAGATGATGAAGCAGAATGATCAACAAGGAGTCTACTCATGAAACAAACAAAAGATAAGTATTCAATTGTCATTTAATGATATTGTTTTGTTATGCATTTGATTATATTCATTTTGATGTGGTATGCATGATAGATTGTTTGCATTAACGACTATATACTACTAATATGCATGTGATGGGTAAGTAGCTCATGGTACTATACAACTCTCCATTGCTACTTATCTAGAATGAAACCTCTTTGCTGATATATTGGATTAGTGCACAATCTCAATGTTGTCCTAGTAGAGATGGAAGGCATCTATAAAAGTTTCCATGAGATATGGATGAATGTTGTATTGGCTAAATAGTTGGATGATGCATAAGAATTTGTCATTATGCATATGTTTTATGAAATAGTTCTAACCATGCAAGTGGTTCATTTGAATTGTAGGAAAGGTCATGTACAACCTCCTAAAAGAAAATAAGGATGAGACTTGTTCCTAAGAACAAGTGATGACAATTCACGATTCACTCCAATAAACATGAATCTAAATCTCCCAGGGTTAGAGACACTGTGACGGAAGAAAGAGCTTCAGAGAGAGGTAGATCCACCTCAAAGGATGAAGACCACCATGGATAGGAGAGATAACTCAAGATGAAGAAAAGAATGCTATGATCAAAGAATAACAGTTGATCATGGGAAATGATGTATACGATATGATTTCGAGACATAAAGGGAAGCACATAGTATCTATGGATATACAAGAACAAGTGTACAAAGCAAGGTTCGTGATTTGCCTCTGAAAGAATAGACTATTACATAACATACTCTATTGACCAGACCTACTAGAAGTATATATCAAGCATAGAACCACCTATACATAATGAAGAAGGAAGATGATACTCCACTTCAAGGGGAGTGACTATAGAAGATATCTAAGTTCGACATGGTATGACATGATGGACAACTTCTTGATGGATCGAGACTTTACCAAGAGTAAAGTGGGTTCCAAACTTCAAGGTTGAATGCAGAAGACTAGGATATGTTGATGACCTGACAAGGCGAACTCATGAAAGATGTTATGATGAAATAATACTAGAATGATGTTTGGGATATAGTACTCAAACCAAAAAGAAAGAATCTAGTATCTTACAAATGGATTTGCAAGATAAAATATGTTGCTGATAGAAGTAAGGAAACACTTGTTGCCATAGATTTGTCTCAGAAAGAGGGAATTGACTATGAAGAGACATTTTCCCCAGTAGCATGGTATACTTCGATTAGAGCTATCATGGCACTTGCATCCATGATGAAGTGGGACTTACACCAGATGGATGTGAAAATAGCCTTCCTTAATGGTATGATTGAGGAAGAGTTTTGCATCAAATAAGGATTTGAAGTTGAATATAGATGGAATCACGTATGCAAGTTGAAGAAGGCCCTCTATGGCCTGAAGCAAGCTCCTAGAGCTTGGTATGGAAGGATAGACAGTTTCTTGTCAAGCATGGGATTCACTAAGAGTAAAGTGGATCCTAACCTTTATCTTAAGGTTGTAAAAGATGAACCTATCATCCTGCTGTTATATGTGGATGACTTATTCTTGACAGGGAATGAGAAACAGATCATGGAAAGCAAGAAGAAACTAGCAAAAGAATTTGAGATGAAAGACCTTGGGTTAATGCATTATTTCCTAGGTCTGGAAGTATGGAAAAGTTTAGAAGGAATCTTTCTCAACCATGGAAAGTATGCAGTAGAGATATTGAAAAGATTCAATATGTTGGAATGAAAAGCCATGGCTACTCCCATGGATTCCAACCTAAATCTGTTAGCTGATGACTCATCAGAGTTAGTGGATGTGACTCATTTAGGGATAATTTTAGGGGCGAATTTTAGCCCAGTGGGCTATTTTTCCATGTTTTTCACCCAAAAAAGATTCACCATTTTGCATTTTTTGAAGCCCTGTTTCGCCCAATTTTGATGGGGTAAAAGTTTTTCACCCTAAAAATCGCCAAATTATTATATAAACGATATAAAATCCTAGGAAATTAAAATATTTTTTGAAGAATATCGCCAATCATTTTATAGTTGACGTTTTAAGAATTGGAAATATTCGCCAACATTTATACACTTTTAAATACATATGGTTCCTTAAAATCATCCCTGGGTCACTCATTACAGACAGATCATTGGGTCATTGATGTACTTAACAAATACCATAACAAACATTTGTTTTGTTGTGAACACCTTAAGTCAATATCTTGTTCAACCAAGACGGGTTCACCTAGTAGTTGCTAAACATGTGATGAGATATCTGAAAGGGACTATAGATTTTGGTCTATACTATGATGGCAGCCATAGATTGTATGACTATATAGATGCAGATTGGGATGGAAGTATCTCAGATAGAAAGAGCACATCAGGTGGATGTTATAGTTTGGAATCTGCTATGATTTCATGCTTTAGCAGAAAATAGTCCAATGTTTCTCTTAGCATGGTTGAAGCAGAGTACATAACAGATTTCTCTGCTAAGTTGTGAAGCCATATGGCTTTGGAAGCTTATATCAGGTCTCTTTGACTTGAATATGGATACTACAATGATTCTATGTGATAACCAGATTTGTGATGACAAAGAACCCTGTGTTCCGTTGTAACACATAGAAATCAGGTATTTCTACATACGAGATAAGATGCAGATGATGATGATTTCAGTATTCCCATACTGAAGATATTGATGATATTTTAGTATTTACATATTGTATATGCAGATGATGATGATTCCATATTTCTATACTAAATATAGAGATGATGATGCTTTTAGTATTTTTATACTGAATATATATATGATGATACTTTCAGTATTTTCATACTAGAGATACAGATGATGATAGTTCAGTATTCACATACTGAAGATGTAGATGATGATGGTTTGGATGATGATGTACTGATGAAGCCTCTGTCTTGGGTAAAGTTCGAACGCTTTTGAGACAAGCTTGGTGTTGTTCGAAAAGACCTTCCTTGAAAGAGGGAGTAGTGATGTTGCAGTGGGATTGTATCATCCCTGGGCACTTGCCCTAAAGTGATCCAGAGACCTCAGTCCTCGAGAATGAAGAGGGATTGTATCATACTGGGACATTTGTCTAGAATAGATCCGATGACTTCGGTCCTCGAGAATGTAGTGGGATTGCATCATCCTTGAACTTCAGTTCAGAAAGGTATCTGGAGGCTTCGGTCCTCGAGAAAGTGGCAGGATTGCATCATCCTTGAACTTCGGTTCAGAAAGGTATCTGGAGGCTTCGGTCCCTGAGAAAGTGGCAGGATTGCATCATCCTTGAACTTCGGTTCAAAAAGGTATCCAAGGGATTTGTTCCCTGAGAAAGTGGCAAGATTGCATCATCCTTGAACTTCGGTTCAAAAAGGTATCCGGAGGCCTCGGTCCTTGAGAAAGTGGCAGGATTGCATCATCCTTGAACTTCGGTTCAGAAAGGTATCCAGAGGCTTCGTTCCCCAAGAATGTGGTAGGATTGCATCATCCTTGGACCTAGTCCTGAAGTGATAGGGACTATGAAGTGATAGGGACTAATTATCCCGTAATCAATTCGATGACTTCGGTTGTCGAGAATGTGGTAGGATTGCATCATCCTTGGACCTAGTCCTAAAGTGATAGGGACTGATTATCATGTAATCAATCCGGTGACTTCGGTTGTCGAGAATGTGATAGGATTGTATCATCCCTGGACTTAGGTCCAAAAGTGATCCGAAGACTTTCGTCTTCGTGTTGTGGATTACAGGTTATTGTTGATGATGATGACGTACTGATCGAAAGATCAGAGTATGATGATGATGACGTACTGATCGAAAGATCAGAGTATGATGATGATGATGTGTTGTTTAAAAGATCAGAGTATGATGATGATGATGATGTTTTTCAAAAGATCAGAGTATGATGATGATGATGTTGCTGTTCGAAAGATCAGAGTATGATGATGATGATGATGTTGCTATTCGAAAGATCAGAGTATGATGATGATGATGTTGCTGATCGAAAGGTCAGAGTACTGAAGATGATGTTGCTGATCAAAAGATCAAAGTGCTGAAGATGATGTTGCTGATTAAAAGGTCAAAGTGCTGAAGATGATGTTGCTTATTGAAATGTCAAAGTGCTGAAGATGATGTTGTTGATCGAAAGGTCAAAGTGCTGAAGATTGTTGCTGATCAAAGCAGTCAAAGATTTTTGCTGATCGAAGCAGTCAAATTGTTGATGTTGCTGAAGACTAAAGATTGAAGATGAATACTACATGATGTTGAAAAGATTCCAATGATTTATAGATGTGTTTCCCTGATGATGATGATGATGCTCTCTCTCTCTCTCTCATGTTATTGATGTTGTTGTCGAATACCCTTCTCGTTAAGGGGGAGTGTTGAAATATTGTAACTTCAAAGAATATTCTATATGTATATTTTGTGGTCTGTGATGGTCCTACCAGGAGAACTACTTGTATTAATTTGTACCTCGATGCTTCTAATCGGAAGAACTAATAAGAGTCATGAGGTACTCCCCTCTAATTGTAAAGGTGGGTCATTAGCACCCCAGTGTGGTTACTTGAGCCTACATGTGTAACTCGAGCCTACATGATTAACTCAAGCCTACATGTTGGATGAGTTAATTAAAGTGAACGGATGAATATAAATAGAGGTGTAGCGCTCCTCATTTGGATCAAACACTCTCACTTGTGTAGCGCATTAGTGGAGGAGAGAAGTAGCTGGAGAAGGAGGAGGATCAAGCTTTGATCTCCTTGTTGTTTTTATCTTTTGTCTTTTATCTTTTTGGGGAATCTATATTGAGGAATAGTTTACTGGGTTTTCCCCTTTAGAGTTTTCCCAGGATAAATCTGTGTTGTTCTTGTGATACTGTTTCTTTCAGTGATCCTGCTTATATGCTTTTGTTATGAAAATGAAATGAAATACTGATGTCTTAGCTAAGCATATGAAAAGTTAACACACCACTGGCGAGAAGGTTTACATCCCTTCTATGCTTGGCCTCTCGTAGGGTATCTACATCGCTTAGTAACATTGTTATTTGCATAGACCTAAAGAATACAACCCCATCTATTAATAGTAACAAATCCTTGATGGGATTGTCATTCTTATTTGTTTCACCTACCGAGACTAGATCCATCCTACGGGATACGCTAGTGTAACATCTCCTTGGACTTGTCATCACCCTCGATGTAGTTGGAAATATGAGTCAATGACAACAATGACAAAGACCCTTCATCTTCTCTCCCCCAGTGCAAGCATTTGTTCAGATCGGTATTCCCTAGTGATGGATACTATACACTATGGTAATGAAATCCACGACTACGTCCAAAGGCTTCGGTGTGATACCCATTGGAACAAGAACTCTAGGTACTGCTTTCGTAGTGGTTTTGTATTTTATTAGGAAAAAATTTCCCTCACCATCCTCGAAAGGTATTTCTAATGTAATGAACATCCTTATATTGACCTTACTGGCTTCAAAAATATTTTCTAATGTAATGAACATCTTTACCCTAATGGTTCGAGTTGTTTTAGCATGAAGGTCCAGGAATGGTATAATTTTTTAGCAGCATCCATAAACCAATAAAACATATCATACAATAAACTTATCAAGTAGCATAGTCCTTAGAGACCCCCTTTCAAGACCCTCGGGACTCTTAGCATAATAATATTTAGTCATCCCCACTTTTCTTCAACATTTACTCATTCTGCATCTTCGAATGGATCTGACTATGGAATTTATAACGAGCTGGGTGGTCAATCTAAACAATGGCTCTGTCAACTTTTCACACATGCCATCATCGAGTGGCACGATGACAACACAAATGGTCATGTGGGTTCTAGATCTGATCCTTATGTGGAGATGCTAGCCCAACTGCCCCTTTTTTCCATGACGTCATGATATGAATGGCAGAAGTGACATCTGGACTCAATTTCCATCATCTCTAAGTTAGTTCTGGACTTGAAATTTGTCATTTCATTGATCTCTTCAGGTGATGGTATCTTAATTCCCTTTTCTTTCAGCACCCCTACTCCTTTACCATATTGCATGTAAAGGCCATACTCATCTTTAGCTACTCCATCATCATGGTGCTCCTAATCATCACACATATCTGAAAGGAAATATTTAGGTACATGGGTGAGATATACTCCATCAATCTTGTTTTATGGCCGCAGATCCTTATAGCTGGCGGCTGTACCTTCCATCCTCTCTCATTTCTATCTGTTGCGTACTCTCCCCAAAAATTTGTGTCTTCGCATCTTGGATGAACGGGACCACTTTCAGTCATAGATCTTCATTCTAACTTTCATCATGGTCGTTGAAATTATATGTGGCCTGGATTCGATCTCACGGATCTCAACCTCAACCTTTCTTCATATAAATTCAAGGAGCAGGATCCTCCTCATCCCTTGATCAAAAGTGCTTTACTCTCTACCATACAAATTTAACGAGCCTACCATATTTCGCAAATAATAATGGTGCATTTATCTATGCATGTTCAAAGAGAGGAATCTTTATCATCCGTAGATCTCCTCCCACCTTGATATCCACCGTTGAGACATGTACCTACTTTAACTCATTCCTCTAATTTGAAATACGACTCTTCAGGAGCAATTTAGATCAGCAGAATTTTCCTCCATCATTGATATAACCCCTTGTCAGTCTGGGCCCTTGAAATATGCAGGCCCTTTAACTTATTTCGTAAATACAAAAAATGACTCTTGTCATGCAAGTCATATTTGCGAAATATACCCCCTCCATTGATCTAGTTTGACTGTTGATCGTCACCATTGAAATACCATCCCTTTTATGCTACTTCATTGATTTGCACATTCTATTTCCCCCTACACCTTGGAGCAAGAAAATGGTTTATGACCATAGATCCATTCATTCCTCTTCATCCGATGGACTATGGTATCCACGGGTTAACATACTCCCACTTAAGCCAAAATTATTAATCCTGTTAACCCAAAAAATACCTCACTCATCTCCACATGGCCTGCACCACCCAAGCACACCCATACATGACCCTCATTTAACCCCATTTGACCCCCACACCCTCAAAAAGGCTGAAAAATATGCAAAAGGGCTCAAAATCCCCTAAAAAAAGACAAAATATCTCTCATAAGGGCTAAAGCCTCCAAAAGGGGGCTAAAACCCTTCAAAGGAGCCTAAAACCCCCAAAAGAGCTAAATATTGAGTGAAAGGGGCTAAAGCCCTGACCAAGGGCTTAGAACCCTAAAAAAGCTATAAATAGAGGGGTGGGGGTCACTCTCAAAACATTCCTTCCTTGCATACTGTTATGTTTCCCGAGTGAGTTCCTTGAGACCATTTGCCTCTCAAGCCATTCATCCTTCCTCTCATCCATCCTCCCATTGAGCCGTAGCTATCCATTCATAAGAGAGGCGCTTCTCCAAGATAGGGTATGGTGGCCCATTTCCACCTAAAGGAGGTATAATTTTTGTTTTGTGTTGTTTATCTTATGGTTTTCTAACATATTTTTTTGCAGGTGTATTTCCTAACATGTTATTGTAGGTCTCCATTGTTTGCTTGTATGTCTTTGGATGTTTTTAACAAGTTGTATGCAGGGTCTTGGAGCTTAACCCATAACCTTGTGTGCAGAGGGATTTCTTCATTTATGTTATATTTCATTTTTCTTGCACAACCACCAGGAACCATTACCCTTCCCTCATATAGATGGAACGTATCCATTACTGCTTTGTAGTAAGGGAGAAATCCCTGCTACAGAACTGACGACCATACTAGGTCGATTCCACAGGATCCCTGGGTTTTATTTTTGCATTTTATTTTCATTTTCCCTAGTTTAAATTTCTATCAAATCTAGCTTAGATTTCTATTTTTCTGCATTTCTAGTTACTGTCAAACCTCCTCAAGGCCAATCCGAGCCCATTTACCACTATAGAGGTTACTGTTGGGTGGATCTGGCTTAGGATAAGAAAAACTTCACCTTTTGGAGCAGGTCACTCTTATCAGGCTAAAAGGTGGGACCAGGTCGCTCATTCAGGCCCGACAGGTGCGACGAGGTTGCTCATTTTGCCCCGAAAGGTGTGACCCCCTCCTAGAAGCCATCTTGGTCTTGTCTGCAGGTTCTAAGCGAACCCCTCGCCTGTTTTTGGGAAAATTTTGCGACCCCCTCACCACATTTGACCTGAAAAGAGCGATCTATCTCTTAGATTCTAATTTTTAAAAATTAAGGACTATCAGTGCAGGTCAGCCACCTCTATCCATCAAATCTATTTCTATTTGTGTTTAGTATTTGTTCATTTTATTATATCATGTGTAAATCAATCGTAAATGAAATGGTTAATGGATTAATGAACATGATCAGAGCTTGATTAAAAATTACTGTAATTAAAATCAACATCTTGCCTAGCCCTTCCTCCTCTCCCTAGTCATCACCCTTCAGGGTATTCTAGGATAAGATGAAGGGTGAAGCTCATATAGTAATAGGCACTTTACTTGGCATTTTTCAAAACCACTAAAAACGGGTGACTTGGAAGGTAGAGGGGGTAGTAGGACTAGGGGGCCTCATGGCACTCAACGTCCTCCCTGTTGACTAACCTTGCATCCAGAGGGTGACATGTGGATCTACAGATGGGATTAGTCCCATTGTGTTGAGGGCCCAACACCCGTTCTTGGTTGAAGAGAAATACAAGTATAAGGTAGTCACCTTATCAGGCTATCATAGTTCAGATTCACAAATGGTACATGTGTAAATTTTTTATTATCATTTACTGCTTTCATTGGCAATGTTCTAAACTCTGTGGAATATTCATAAACCATTTAAGTAGCCACTAAGTATAACAGAAAGAAAAAACACATACACACAAACCATACCATATAAAACAACCAAACTTAGTTCATGACGCTGAGTGAGCCATTAAAATTTTTAATTTACGCTAAGTCAAACATCTACAGTATTTGAAGACATAAGTCCCTAACTACCTTAACCATGGGAAGTACTTGGGCTTAGCCCAGAAAATCATTGCGAGGATTACCACGGGAACCCCAAAGTAGCTGGACACTGAGAGTAATTGCCAAGCAAAATGAGAAACGACCCCCACTGATTGACTAGCACTCCCATGAGGAAAAAGACAAGCACTCTCTTCTGGAAGTCTTGGTGGTTGAGTGACCACCTAAATCCAATAGGAAGCCATTAAAACCGAGGTCCAAAAATTATCACCATATTTCACCATTTTGACATATAAATCAGACATGATTGATCCTCCACGTTCTTCCTCATGCCTGAGAGGTGACCCACCATAGTTTGGGTCCTTGAACCAACATCATTGAGACCATTCTCAATGACCTTCTACACCATCAGAAGGCCACACACCCTTTGATTTAGACTTAGAATCATACCAATATGAGCCAGACTTGCATACTGCACCATCAAGCCCCATGGCTGGTGCAAACCTGGATCCATTTTTCGACATAGTGATTAATAGTGGACCCATGTCCACACCCCACACCACCACCAACACCTCTACTAGTGGCCCCAGCATGGTCATGCAAACCGTCATAACCCAGATACCATAACCCACATTGACCAGTCAAGTTGTCCCACCTTTAACACATGGGGGTAGTATGCCTTCCACCCACACTGTCCCACTTAGGATACATGGGGGCGGCCCTTCGACCTACACTACCCCTCCTGTCATACATGGGGGCAATATCCCTTCCACCTACACTGCCCCTCCTACCACACTTGGGGGCACTGGCTCGTCCACAATGGTGCCACAAGTACCCCTAGTTATGCAGGTGAATCATGTCCCTGCAAACCCCACCACCATAGCTGCCCCATCTCACATCAACCTTGGGACAAACCTTCCTTTCATGGCATGTCTCAACTTTCCTGACTTGTCTCGGTTAACAAATGACCCTATATGCCATCCAAAATTTTGGCTTCCCATGCCAACCAAACTTCCCTTAGGCATTCCCAAGTTTGAATGGAAGACAAGGGAGTGCCCCCAAAATCACATCATGACATTTCACCTATGGTGCTCATCAAATAGCATTGTAGATGACTCGATCAGGCTTAGACTGTTCCAACACACCCTCACATGTGCTACAACCAAGTCGTACATCAAGCTACTACAAGCCAAGTACCCATATTTCAACTCCCTAGCTTTCATGTTCCTGCAATATTTCCAACTCCCCATTAGATACGACGAAGTGGTGGAGATCTTGTTATCTTGCCACCAGAATACTGCAACCCACATAACCAATGACATCCATGAGTGGCAGCGACACCGTAGCTTGTGCAAGATCTAACTTGATGACAGTATATTTCTGGATTGGTTCCTAAAAACATTGCTACCACCTATAGAAAAGGACGTTGCATCCGAATGTCCCCAATATTAAGAGGACCCATCTGCAAAATCCTAGCAGTTTGATCGTATCTATGCACAGTCTGGATACCTTTACACTTTCATTCCAGACGCTCCCTGTACGGGCACCTCCTACCAAGATACATCGGGGGCATCCCATGCCGTAGATGGAATCATAGGTTTCATCTCCCACCAACCACAACATTGTCTGATACCACCTGAAACACCACCACAACCAAGCAACAACCCCAGTGTTTCCTACCAAAACCAAAATCAAAACTATGCAAGAATGATGTCCTAGTCCGGAGCCATAACTTCTTGTGCACAACCTACGCCATCGTAGTAGGCCCAAGAATTAGCTTGGCCCACACAACAATATGCAGGACAAATTGCCACATTTGTGGCATCGACGCCCACCCAAGTATACTATGCACCACTAGTGAAAGCTTTTCAAGCCCCTGCCCCTGCTCCACCTGCTCCATTGGGACAGGTGTTTGCATAGAAAAACCATCCCAACTATCCAACCCCCAATAAACAACAAGGGCAAGCCAGGAATAATCAAACCCAAAACCAAGGCAACAACCAACCACAGGGAGGTGGTCAACAACCAAATCCTCCCAACAATGCCACGGCAAACCGACCGGCCCAAAATCCTCAACAACCAAATGCATCGAGACGCAACGCTTCATTGCGTACAAACCAACCGTGCACACTATGCGAGGTCTACAAGCACTACACATGCAAGTGTCCCTTCATGGGTCGCACTAAGTAGGCCATTAGGAACGAGGTTCAACATGCCACCAATACGACAGACCAAACCCAACCCAACCCGACACCACCAGGACCTCCCCCTATGGTGCTCCAAAACCCATTACCAGTCCAAGGATTGGTGGCAACCGCACCCCTCCCCAACCCAATCCCAATTCTTTGGGGGCACCTCTCACAGCAGAAACATGTGTCCACCACCTGCTAGCTATGACAACTGAAGAGGTCAATTTACAAACCAGATGAAATCAGTACGAAACCAACACCGAACCCGCTGACACATCAGCAACATCTACGTCTAAAACAACCAATGCACCTCTTTAGTTACCCCCTTTCCTATGCCCCCCCATACACTGAGTTGCCAACAACACCATGGCTAAAGCTGTTGTCAGCTATAGCATCGTGGATGATTTGGCCCAAACACCTACTGCCATGTCAACTCTTGAGGTACTCAAAACTTGCCCAACGTAATGGAAAGCCTTACTAGCCACCCTTGGTGTTGTATACCCCTCTGACTCTAATTTGATCACATTCGACATAGAGAATGGAGAACCGTGGATGCCATCAACTATTTCCTTCCAAATCCTGGTGTCTATCTAAAATTTGGTCGTACACCGGTGCATAGTGGATGAGGGGGCATCCACGTGCGTTATGTCTACCCTAGTCTGGCAGAATCTTGGATCCCCAATTCTGCAACCATCCTCTACAACTCTATGGAATTATGATGGCCATCCCACTAAATCCCAAGGAATCATCCCCCACATCCCCATCACATTAGCCGGGAAAATAGTACTGATTAACATAGATTTTGTCAATGCTTAATTGGACTATAACCTTCTCCTTGGAAGAATTTATATGTATGCCATGAGATTCATAGCATCAACTGTTTTCCATCTCGTGATGTTCCCTCATGAAGGGAAAATCGTGACGGTTGACCAACTGACTTATCATGATTCACAAGGGCTAACAACACCTGCCAATGTTATCTCTACGATCAACGCCATTGATCTGCAAGGGCTGACCACACCCATCAATGTTATCCCTGTGGTCAATACCATGGTTGAAAACATACCAGCCTCCCCATTGTTGAATGTGGGCCACCGCTGACACCACCATGAAAGCTTCTTTCCCCTTAGTGTCACCACCACTGACACCAAATGAGACTATGGATTTGTGCATGCTCTCATCCAACACTGCTATACCCAAACAAGAACCATAGTCACAGCCCCAACCACAACCACAACACCATCCATGGCCACAACATCAATAGCAGCTGCAACATCACCGTAGCCGCAACATTACGTGTAGCCGCAACTACAACCTCATCCCCACATACAACCATCAGGGAGTTATCTGGGCTCCTGTCCAGTCCACACAATTCCCTTCCTCTTTTCCCATGCCCGGTTTCATGAGCAAGCCAGTAATGGCCACCTTAAACTTATCCAAATTTACATTGGGAATTCCCATGTGGTATCTTGATCCACTTGCTCAACCACCAATGCCCCAAGTAGTCTTAACCCCTGTACAACCCATTTTGGTCGAATCTCATCCTCCACCTGGCCCGCAAAAACCAACCACTGCACCCACACCTACGTCACCGCACCCAAAAAGGGCTAGGGGAAAAAGCACGAACACTACCGCTGAACCTCGACAGATCCCGCCTTGCGCCATCTGTGAAGAACATGGCCATCCAACTCAAAACTGCCCTGAGATTTCCATAATCCATGCGCATTTGGATGAAATGGATACAAGGGAAAACCTCCCCATGGTTGAACTTCCAAGCGGGCCAATAGTGAGAAACAAATCATTGAGAACAAACCATGCTTGTGCCCTTTGCGAATTGTATGGACACTATTCTCACCACTGCCAAGACTTGTTTGATTTCTGAATGGCTTTAGCCAACCTTCGACTACATTCCCTTGAATCTGAGATCACCCTGATCGAAGAAGTTCACCCCTTACCTCCTTCTTCAGACACCATCTCCATTTACATGATGTCTAGTTCTACCGACCCTCTTGTCTCCACCACCAATGATGATCCATCAAACATGTCCCTTCGTTGCTTCTGCAACGATGAGAATATACCTCAAGGATTAACCTCTCCAGAGTACCATTGGGACGACATGCACCAACCATAGTCACAACTCCATCCTTAGCCACAACTCCATATGCAGCCACAGCCCCATCTGCAATCTCAACCTCAATTACCATGGAAACAGTGGGGTTCATTCCCACTCAACACGATCCTTCTCCTTTTTCTTTTCCTACCATCCAGGATCGTGACTAAGTTTGTCTTGGAAACCCGCAATTTACAGGATTTCACACTGGGAGTTCCTATGTGGTACCTTGAACCACCTATGCTACCTCTAAGGCCTTATGATGTGTTGACTCATGTCCATCCAATTGAGATGATGTTACACCTACCTCCGGGTCCATCAAAGACTCCTCCCGTCTTCAAGCCGGCCCCTCTTCCTCCAACAGAGACTAGGGGCAAGGCCACCAAAACCACAACCAATACCATTTACATGATCGCTAGCACCAGTTTCCCTTTCGTCTCATCAACTGTGGAGGAGCCGCCTGATCTATCTTGACACCACTTAAGCGATGATGGAAAATATATAAGACCGTCTTCGGTTTTACCCCATTCCCTTTAAGCCATAATGTGGAATTGGTTCTTCCCATAAAATACTAGATTTTGCACCCCACCTTTCCAATGACCTTCATCTTGGAAAGGGGGCATACCTCTTCGCTGAATCAGATGGTCGCCTCTTGAAGAAGCCGCGTAACGGGCTCTACCTCAAGAGAGTCTATGCTTAATACCACCACTATGAGTCCCTTATAGTGTATTTTTTTTCTTTTTGGTTTTGCAATGTTTTTACCACAAATCAAAGACCCCCATTCAGGGGTAGCACCATTAGCTACTAAATCAAAGTCACCCAAATCCTGTTCGAGACACCTCTCACACCTTTGGGCTCAAATTCCGCCCTCTATCTCCTCATGAGACCATCGTCTCATGTTTAACAAGTAATTTTCGGGACCACTTCCTGAAAGTTACCTCAATTTACGAGCCACAACGTCATGATGCAAGTGTCTCCATACTTGTACTTGCATCCTACCACCACTCATACGGGTTCTCAAGCCACCGCCCATAAGGTGTGTCATTTTATTTTAGCATATAGTTGTCTAATCCATCCACCGCACCTTATGCGGGTCCCCCGGCCACTTCCCGAAGAACAAATCATTTCTTTTGCATGCATTTAGCATATAACTACCTCCAAAATTTCACTCACATCACATGTAGTCAAGTCCATCCACCACAACTCACACATGACTCTCCTGACCTCTGTTTGAGAGCCACCTCAGTTTGCATGCCTCTGTCGCACCAACTCGCGTGCCTCTACCACGATATATCCCATGCATGTATTGGTATGTTTAAGAGCCACCTACTCCATCCATACTACACGGACAACCATTGGACCATTGTCCACTGTCCCAACATATGGGCACCACCTGTGCCACCGTGATCGGTTGACCATACTAGAGTTTCTTTTAAGCTCTTTTCTAACTCGTAAAAGCACGAAAATATGGTCGAGCACAACCGCTTCCTTTTCTGCTCGTTAAAGTATAGGAAAGGGAGTCTACATCATCTCGTTTATCTCCTTTTGTGGACTATGTAGACCATCAAATGAAAAGGACCATCTTGGCATATTCAAGCCAAGACCGTTCCCCTCTGCATACTTTTATGCATTCTTGGGCAGAGGGGCCAAAATTTACGAAAAATATCACCATGGATTGTCATTAACTTCTTTTCCAGCATTCTCAGTAAGAAAAGATTTCCTAGCAAACTTGGTTTTGTTCATGCTCATAAAAGTATCTTAATGACCATCTAGTCAGTATAGGTTTAACCTTTTTTGACCTGCTTGGACTACCAACGGTAAAGAAGTCTCTCATCCCCTACTGGATGGGCGAGCTCTCCTATGTATACTTTTATCCTTTTGGGCACTAGATACTACCAACGAAAAAGATCCCCCATTGGAGTCTTCTTCATGCTTTCAGAATCTCTAAAATTGAAAGGACCATCTAGCATTTACTTTCTCGGGCTTGCCAAAAATCCACGAGATCATACCACAACGGTGTCTCTAGACACCACCCCACATATAATAGCTTGGCAACATTCCCACTTTGGGTCACCTTTGTTCAGAGTACTCTGCAATGTGTCTTCCTTGGATCCCATTAATTCCAAAAGTATGTACCTCCCCCAAGTATTTCCCATTTGTAGTGACATTCCCGATATTACAGCTATGATCCCATTCCCATGAGTCAGTTTCATTTGCTTCCTGGTCTGCCCTACCGTCATAATCTGAACAAAGGAAATTTGAGTCTACTACACTCCCTCTACCCCTGTTCAACTCTTTCCCTCCCCCCCCATTCAGTGGGTCAGTCCTTAGATTGTCTCACACCTTTCGGTTATCTCCCTTGCGCTTATGGTTAAGGAAACATCATTGCCTTGACCAGGGGTAGGTCTCCCTCTGTCAACAACAACACACATATTCCAGAAGATACATCCATAGGTCCCTGTATCTTGATTTCATTAACCTCATTGATGAGTTCCTTAAACCACTTGAGAGGAGTCCTTAATGCCTCTTGGGATGGTTGTTTCTTACGTGCTCGACTTCAACTACATCATTGCACTATTGAGATTCATACAGGGTATTGGTCTGTGCAGTATTTGGTCAAAGACCCCGGATTTCACTTGACTCTAGCACATTGATGAGTCTATTCAAGGGACCTAAACAGGTTTATGTCCCTTGTGATTTTTGGGTTGCATTGGAGACAATGTTTAGAAGCCCTAGTAGTGCTTCTATATCAATTTATGATTGATGCAGCATACTTGTACCACAGAGACTCTGACTCCCCATCAGTGAGTCCATACAGCTATGTACCATTCTAGATCAAGTAGGCTATCAGTCATGAAGATATAGCATTTCATGAGAATGTCATGGGTCCAATGTAGTAGTTCTTTAGATCAGTATTGTATTCAGCCTCTCATTGAGGAAACCACTATGTATCATCGGTTGTATATGATCGGCTATGGTATTAGAGAGCATAGATCACATTATTCTTTTGACATTGTTACAAGCATGGGGATGCCTTCCTTGTCCATATACATGTCACACATTATTTGTATCTGACCCATTGATGGGAACTATATTAATGATCATGAGGATTATAGCTGTAAGAAACTTGAAATTGAGATAGGAAATCTTCGTAGATATAAAGATGAATCTCTTGATGATTTCTTTTCCAGATTTATGGTAATATGTTGCAGGTTTCGGGAAGAATATCAGCTTTCCGAAAGGGACAAAATGAATTGGTTTCTTTGTCTTGTCTCTCTCTCTGATTTTCATGATTTGGAAAAGAATGAAAAATCTGTAATAGATAGCATGCATGTTAGTTCATCCATTCAAGTTGATATCGAATCTATTTTT
>LPNX010463499.1:97205-131686 GCA_001517045.1 Pseudotsuga menziesii | reverse complement strand
CCTTGATGTAATTACTGTGTATTTGTGTATATCATTAACAGCATTTGTAATATATAACTTTTTGTTTATGAATTGTGCTGTATCTATATAACAAGTTGTCTATAGTAATCTCACATAACAGTAGTTTATATCTGAGTTTAATTCTTGTGATCATAAGATTAGCACCCACTAATCAGTAGCACTAATTAGTCTCTTAGGATCTCAGGCCAACAGAGCCTTTAAACCTGTCGGGAGCGACTACTTAAAACAGCTTGGAACCTGTTCTAAGGATCCCGGACTGGGTCGTTTTCCCCCGTTGCGGGCTTAGTCAAATACGCCCGTCAACAGGCAGGTTGATCGAAATTTTCATAAAATAAAGGATTATAACCCTTTTCTGCACCTCATCAATCTGGTCATTTTCTTGCTCACACAAAATAGAACCGAATGGCAAGGAAGTTTCTTTTTGTCCATATTTCTTATTCAACTCTAATTCCTTTTCTGTACGGTTAATACTGGCTAGGTCATGAAATCTTTTAGACATCCTAAGATCGTCTTCAAGCACTAATGAGTCAATGAACATGTGTTGCGAAGTGATTGACCTTCTTTCCAATAGAAGTAATGACAATTTAGTAGGGAAGATAGATGCATAATGTAGTTTAACAACGCCTTATAATGGTTGAATTTATTTCGGCATATCATAATAAAAACTTGAAAACCTCCCGTTGAAACTAGACATAGTTTCATTCTCTCATTTCTTCATGGAATAAAATTCCGGAAGTATTTGGTCCAATTGTTGGGTGTTTATAATGTCTAAGTTAATACACCTATTCTTTAATTATCAACTGGGGTTGGTAAAATTAAAGTTGACGCAAAATATATGCAAAGGCAGGGGGTTCTTGTGGTGGCGTGGAAATATTTTAACAAACAAAAGATCGAAAGATATTTCAAAATGAAAAACCAAGTCAAACTCCTAAAAATGCAATTATTAAAGTAATTAAACTGAGACAGATTAATAAACTAAATAATTGATAATAAACTTTAAACTAGAATACAATCAACAATTAACTATTCAAATGGAAACTAAAGTACAAGGAGGACTTAACTTATAAGCAACTAGAAAACTTAATAAGAAAATCAAGTAGAAAACTTAATAAAAGGAATATCTTTAGGTTCTGTCCTATAAGTTCTTTCAACAGTAAAACAACATAAAAGAGACAACCTAAAAACATACTAAAGAGAACACATAAACACTAAATTTCACATGCAAACGAATAAATCAATGTAAAAAGCATAAACACAAAACAATATAGTAGTAAAACAAAATCAGCAATAATATTCAAGAAACAAAAGAAACTTAACACACATTCAAGGAGAAAAGAAATAAGGAAAATAATAAAACCTTAATGAATAACCTAAAACAACTAATCTTTAACTTTAATGTTAAACAAAACTATTATCTAAATATTACAGTCAAAACATAATTCAGACATTAACAAAACAAAACTAAAAACAATCTCAAAATACATAAAAAACACTAAAAACATAACTAAGGGCTTAACGATAGACTGAACTATCGGTCTGAAAGGGGTGGCTGAATAACAGACTGAACAGGCTGTTCGAATAATAGTCTGGACAGTTAAAATGGTAAAAACTAACCTAAATGAGCTAATCTTCAGCTGAAGTCATGCAAATGTAATTCTAATGCATAGAGGCAATAAGTAAACCTACTTATTAAGAAAATTTAACAATAAAATAGACTTAAACAAATTCATAAACATAAGCATAAAGAAACCATTGCATATTAATAAACTTGAATGTAAATTGAATAAAGTGATCATTTATGACAGAAATGAAATAAACAGAACTAAATCTATTTAATTTGATAAACAACAATCTATTTTATCTAATTTTCAAATAAATCAAGCAATAGACTGGAAATGAAATGAATGAAAACAAAACTGGAAACAAACTATGCGCGCAGTTAACTATCTAATTCAGAAATAAAATTACATTACAGAAATAATAAAACAAACTGTGAATGGAACCAGCTACAACAGAAAAAATGAGGGAAATAAACAAGAAAAGAAACCTCTAGTTGATGAGAGGCCCTCTCAACAATCAGGGGTGATTCCTGGATAACTTCTACTCAAACGCAATCTTCAACAACAACACATACAACTCTTTATTCAGACAGTGGAATAGAAATGCACTGCTTAAGAACAGATCAAAGCATGAATTGATTCTTCTTGGATAACCTAACTCTTATAGATAACTGAGCTCTCTCACAGAGGCTGCTATATATAATAATTTATAGAGATGAGAAATTCGACCCTTTAGTGGTCGACTGCTCTCTAAATTTAGTTGATCTTAAAGGCACATAACAGTTTAGAGGCCCATGCACAGGAAATATTCCTTCTTCAGCGCGGTTCTGATCTTTTTACAGGGAAACAAACACACGGGATTATCTTCAGCATGAATGATATTCAGATGTGGCACACATGATCCTTCCTTATCGCAGCAGGTGTGCTAATGGAGAACAGAGGAGAGTGTAGTGGTGAATCTTCTAGAGCATGAGTTGAATGCATCAATCCAACATGTGGATGGTTGATGTGGTGGAGAGAAAAGGAGAATGCAGGATGGAAAATATCTAGAACACAACTTCATCACCCAAACGTGTGGATAACAGTTCGTTTGGAAGTTGTTTCATGTTTTAAATGCCTGAAATTAATTCTCAGCAGCGCACAGTTTGATAGGAAATATGGACGAAGAGCTGAACGGGAAGCTGGGCATGAGATGGACACACTGGGCATCAATATAGGGTGAACAGAGTGTCTGTCTGCTGGTGCGCTTCAAGGTTGTAGTATGAAACAACACATTTCAACATCTAGCAAACTACCAGTGAGTTTCACACAACGGGCTAAATGACAAGCTGAACGTCGAGCTGGACATGCTATGCGAAAGGTAGGATGAATGCGTTTTGTTTATTAATTTATCCTAAAAAGATCATAAAATATGCAAACAAATATATAAATCATTTAATACATAAAATGCACTTTAATAATGTCATTTTTAATTAATAAAACCATAAAAATGACAAATAAAAATATTTCATCTAAACCTTAAATACACTCATACCTGAGGCTGAATAATGATCTGCGTGACATAAAATAAACAAAAAATAATAAAATATGTGTTTAAATGAGTGATTTAACTGCCAAAAATGATAACAAATCTAGGATCAACATTCCCCCAAACCGAAGAAATGCCAGATTCCACTGAGCAAAAAGAAAGAAAAAGAAGTTAGGAAGAAGGCAAACTAGCAGTTGTCTGCAACTTGGAAGATGAAGAAGGTAGTTTAATTTTCACTCTTTTAACCTGTAACTTTAAAAATAAGATATCTCTCATGTCACACATTGTATGAAAGTTAAAAATTACTTTATTGGGTTTTTAACATTCTTAATTTAACAGTTCTCAAGTTCACAATAATTTTATCATTTATAAGGTTTGAAATTAATTCAACCATGTCCAAAGTAAAACTTTGGGTAGGTTGAATATGTCACACAAAAACATAAATCACATTTATAAATAACAAAAAGATTGATCATTTTCATGCATGATTGGGTAAGAGGATAAGATTATTAACAGTGAAATGGAAGTAAAAACTATTTACCGAAAACAAATTTTAGTTAGTAATTTTAATCATAAGTGCTATAATATCACCATTTTTCTCAGATCGCTCCTTTAATATTTCATTTGGACCTTCATTCGATCATCCATATGGTCTTCCATATTGAATTTTGTTATAAAAATATGCTTCAAACTATAACCAAATTCCCCTGTTTACATTCCTGAAAATACTTATCATTTGTTAGAGATAAATAGATTTGGCATAACTAAAATAATGTAATTTTTCAAATCCATCTTCCCCCAAATGAAATATATGGCATGTCCTCAAGCCATACAGAGAGAAGAATTGATTGTTCTAGAAAAATAGAAAAAGTGCTAGCATGCTATGAATTATTTTTAAGAAAAACGAACGAGTAAATGGAAATGGTTCAGAGATGTATATTCATGAAAAATAAAACAGTGCTTAGAAAGACCACGTAAATGAGAATATTATAAAATAAATAATACCATAGGAAAAACTAGCCATCCATGCCTCATTGTAAAGATATCATGTCATCATAAAATATTTTAAGTGTACCCCAGAGTGTGAGATTTATAGTTATAAGTCCCATTTCTAAGATAATGATATCTTAAATAGATGAGGAATTAGACGGCCGGGGAAAATTCCAACTTAGAGCCATTCTCAAATGACATTAGAAACAATTGGCCATGACATATGTTTTTGAAATTTTTCATATATTATCACTACTTTACGAACTATGTGTATAGTGGTGTATTAACCACATCTCGTTTACCAGATATTGCCCTGTTACCAATAGGCTTGTTCAGTACCCTGGTGGGTTTATCTTGGTACCATGCAAGCATAGCCCTGCTGTCAGCGAGCCTGTTTAGTACCCTGATGGGTTTACTTGCATTTATCGAGCTTCCTATTGTAAGGTTTTTACTTAGCATTGACCTACATCCAGCAAGCCTGTTCAGTACCCCGACAGGTTTTCCTTGAATAATGATATTATATATATGGAAGTCGATTGGTACTAGAGCGTGCTAAATCCTACTAAACACATAATTCAATTTTTTTCAAAATAAAGTTATAAGTAATTTCATAATGGCCAAACTCATAAAACATGTCAAAAGAGAATCATTGAAAGTTGTTCTTTAACCTAACAGTCCTTCTTCTTTATAAAGGAAAAGTAATGTTCCCCACAAAAGTTCCACTTACTTTCGATTTATCACCAAAAATACTCAAGAGATAAGTTTTGATAACATGTATAGGATGAACTAGTAATCCATAGGTAAAAAATAAGGTTCTGAAAAATAGAATAATGAAAGTGGGTCTTATCAAGCAATTGTTTAAAAGAATAAATAGAAAATATACATGTCTAAATCAAGATACCAAAAACTATATGAATCATAGAAGAACTGGTTAAGTATGATATACAAAGGATTGATATAAAAAATTTATCAGTTTAAGCTGCAAATTTCGAAAGTACCCCCAAATAGGCTAAAATACCTGATGAGTATTTTAGCATACTTTCTTTGTCCAAGTAATATTCCGTTAGCTACTTATAGAGATAATATAATTGTAATCAAACTGTAAAACCACTTGTTAGATGATTCAATTTATTCATAAAGACATAAAAGAAAAAGAGTTTTATGTAGACAACCTATTAGAAATTACTCTTATTTATTCAAAGAAACAATCACATATTTACATATATACAAGTGATAATAACCCAAAATATTTTTCAAGGATCAGGAGGAGGAGGAATAGCTTCCCCTTCAATTAATTCCATTTAATTTTGCTACAAAACATTTTGTATAAAATCATGTTTAGATGTCGGTTGGTGATAGAGCCTAAGTCTATGTCTATTTACTACAAAGGAAACTTCTGAGCCATCAATTGATTTAATTTTCACTGATCCATTGTCAAAAGTTGTAATTAACTACTTCGTATGGACCCATCCAACAGCTAGTTAATTTCCCTTTAAAATTTTTAAACCGTGAAGCAAATAGTAGTTCCCAATCTCCAGTATTAAACTGCTTTTTCTTAATAAATTTATCATGCCATGTTTTTCGTTGATTCTGTATTAACATCGTTCTTTGGAGTGCATCTTGTCTAATTTCATCTAATTCATTAATCTATAATATTCGTTGTTTCTGTGCTTCATCCAAATTCAAGCCTAATTGTGCTTCCATACGAAACGTTTTAACTTGAAATTCAATAGGTAAAAGGAATTTTTTACCATACACTAACTCATAGGGGGTATGTCCGGTAGTGTTTCTCCAGGTTATTCTATAGGCCCATAAAGTCTCAGGAAGTCTATCTGCCCAATCCTTATGATGTAAGTGAATGGTCTTAGTTAAAATGGCTTCTAATACTTTATTAGTTGATTCTACCTGAGCATTAGCATGAGGGTGATAAGATGAATATTTGCAATGTCGAATGCCATATTTCGTAGTAAGTTATTTCATTAATTTAGAGGTAAATTGAGTACCTCGATCTGTGACAATTTATCTAGGTACACCAAATCGGGTGAATATTTCTTCATAAATGAATTCTACCACCAATTTCTCTATGGCTCTAAATAAAGATTTATCTTCTACCCACTTGGTGACATAGTTCGTGCAAACAAAGATATATTTCTTTTTATGAGACATGGGAGAAATTGGTCCTACAAAATCAAGAGCCCATTTCTCAAAGGGTTCAATCATAACTTGGGATTGTAAAGTCATTTGATCAGATGATGTAGGTCTACCCATTCTTTGGCAACATCCTTGAAAATGCTTGGCCAATAATAAACAGAATGTAAGACTTTATATGTCATCCTCTTGTCAGAAAAATGTCCTCCACATGGTCCATCATGGCATGTATGGAGGATGTCTGTCATTTCATCCTCCCGCATACATCATCGAATAATAAGATGCAGACGAGTGCGGAAGAAATTGTTATCAACCCAAGAATAATTAGAACTATGAACTATAATACGACACTTCTCATGTGGAGACAAATAGTCTGGTATTTTCCTAGTTGCTAGATAATTGGCAATATCTACGAACCAAGGGGTTCGAACAAATACAACAAATAAATGTTTTGATCAAGAAAACTGTCGTCAACTGGTTTAGTACCATCTTCATGTTGAATACCAGAAAGGAAATATGCTATGATATTTTCTTTACCAGGTCGGTCAATGACGGTAATGTTAAATTCTTGCAATAAAAGAAGCCACCGGGTCACTCTACCATTTGTAATTGGTTTATTCATTAGAAATCTAATGGCAGAGTGATTGATATGCACAAAAACTATAACCTGTCATATAATGACGAAATTTATTAATAGAATAAACTACTGCCAAAAATTCTTTTTCATTAATAGTATAATTTAATTCGACAGGGGTCATTTTTTTTCTAATAAACTAGATGGCATAAGGTGCTTGTCCTGATTTTTGACCGAGGACTCCTCCTATGTCCGTATCAGAGGAATCAGTAGATATGTGAAAAGGAAGGAACCAATCAGGACCCCTAAGTATTGGTGCCACCGATAGTTTAGCTTTTAGGATTTCAAAAACATTTTGACAAGATTCTGTCCACTAAAATTGTGATTCCTTTGTTAGTAACTTAAACATTGGTGCAGCTATTTTAGGGAAATTTTCAATAAAGCGCTGGTAATAGCCTACATGACCAAGAAATATTCTTACCTCTTTCTGATTTTTAGGAGAGGGAAGGCCAACAATTACTTTGATCTTTGCAGGGTCTACCTTAATTCCTTGGGAAGAAACATGGTGTTATAAAACTATACCTCCTGTCAGTAGCATTCTACATTTCTCATGACTGAGGGATAAATTCATTTCTTGACATCGGATCAAGACCTTTTCAAGGTTGTCAAGGGCTTCTTGAAAAGTATTACCATAGGTCGTAAATTCATCCTTGTAAACCTCTACATAGTCATGTATAATATCGGAAACGATTCCTAAGACTGCTCGTTAGAAAGTGGCAGGTGCATTACATAAGCCAAATGGAAAAACTCGATAAGCATATGTTACCCAAGGGCATGTAAAAGTGGTTTTGTCTTGATCTTCTGGTGATATTAAAATATGATTGTAACCACTATACCCATCAACAAAGGAAAAATATTGTTTACCTGACAGAGTATCTAATACTTGATCGATAAAGGGTAAAGGAAAGTAGTCTTTAAGTGTAGATTTGTTTAGCTCCCTAAAATAAACACAAATACGCCATTTTCCTGTAGCTTTGTTTGGAACTACTACTAAAGGAGATACCCATTTACTATTGGAAATATGATAGATGAAACTAGCAGTGAGGAATCTTTGTAATTCTTGTTTTACTATATCCTTTAGAGGAGGATTCATCCTCCTCTGTGGCTGCCTTACATGTCACATCCTTGGATCCATATAAATATGGTGAATATAGTTATCGGGGTGTATACCCTTCATATCAGTGTATTCCCATGCAAATGCTCCATCTTTTTTCTTAATAACTTTAAGCAGCTGTGCTTGTTGGTTTTCACTTAATTCTGCATTTATATGTAAAAACATTTCAGGGCCAACCTCATAAGGTATGGTATATGGTCCTATATGTTCCTCAATCATGAAAACACAAGGTGGTTCCGTAAACATAGAAAGAGCCATATTCTCTTAAAACTTATCTCTGAAAATCTGATCGAGTTGAGCAAAGGACTGAGGGAAATCTATACAGGTTGTCAAAGAAACAAATTGGTTTAATACATTCTCATTGGTCTTCTCCTGATGTGCCCAAGAGAAATCACTAGGAAGGGAGAGATCATAAAATTCTTCATCCCCAAAAGAACAATTTAACCACCATGAATTTTCAGTTATTAATTGTGCTTGGGGGGTATAAAATAAGTCTTTGTGTGGACAACCCATTGGAAATAGTCATCTCTCCATCCCTACACCCTATAAAAGCATTTGTGGTAGCTAACCATAGTCTTCCTGAAATAATAGGATGTCCTTTAGAAGGATCCTTTGATTCTACGACCATAAAGTCAATAGGGTATTCCCATGAAGCTACTAATACAACAATGTCATCCAGGACTCCAACAGGTTTCGTTGTAGTGCGGTCTAATAGTTCTAGGATGGAAGGAGTAGACCGAATAAATTGTCCCAACTATAAATATTTTAAAACTGTGGTGGTCATCATGTTAATGGAAGATCCTAAATAGATTAATGTATTCTCTATGACAGTGGTGTTTATAATTATAGTCACTACTAGGGCTCCTGGATTTGTATATTTTGCAATCTGGGACTGACCTATCATACATTCACACATTTCTCCTATAACATGAATTGTAAGAGGGTCCTTTTGCTTCTTTCTTGGGCGTTTAATACATATCTCTTTTATTACCTTACTATACATTGGTATCTCTTTGATAGCTTGTAATAGAGGGATTTTAATACATATGTTCTTTAATTCATTCAAAATGTTATACTCCAGATGAACTACAGGTTTTTCTATACTAGTCTTTCTAGAAATGGAGGAATTCTTTGCTCCTGAATAGTTTTTTTTGGAGGATGTGTGTGTACTGGAACCTTTGGAATGTTCACATCCTCCAAAATAGCATCATTCATGGGTTCACTTGAATATTCTTCTTCCTCATTTGGTTCCTGAATGATAACTGATGAGTTGGATTTATTATTCTCAACTCTTCCCGATTGTAATTGAATTTCATATACAGGTACAGTCAAAAGAAGGTATGATGGAAGAGTTTGCAACTCAATGCTATTAATAGCTTGAGTTGGTTTATTATTAGGGTTAGGTATCAGTTATGTAGGTAATAATGTCGGTCGAGGAGGATTTGCATTCTGAAAGTGATGAGGTTGTTGTGTGATAAAAGGAATTGGAGGTACAAATCCAGGCAACATTTACTAGAAGTTTTTTTTATTCTGAGGATAAGGATGATTAGGTGCCAGGACAGGTTGTGGTTGAGGATATGGTTTTCCTCTCCATCCTTGTGACCAACATTACTGTTGTGGAAATTAAGGAGGAGGATATTGAGGTGGCCAATTTTGCCAGCTTGAATTGTTCCATTGTTGAGGTGGTTGATACGAAGGATAATAGAGTGGAGATTGTGGTGGAAATTTTTGATACACTGATTGATCTCTAGGTTTCCAAGGAGGCCTCCTAGATGTTTCAACTACATCCCCACTCTTATAGATGGATTTCAATCCAGGAAAGGATGGGGAGTTATTTGTTGGATGCTCTTCTGTATAGATGTGACATACATAGATGTTGTTTAGTGGACATTCTCTTTGGGGATGTTTAGTTCTACATCTTGGACAAAAGATACTCATTGCTGCTCATTCTTCATCCTGCCTCTTCTTGGCTTCTAAAGGATCTAGTTGAGAACCCATTTCTCCTAAGATATCAGTCTTAAAATTCTCCAACATGTTTTCTAACTCTACTCTTGTAAATGTTAGGATATTTAGACACTTAGGAGTTAGTTAAGATCAACTTGTGTAATATATCCATTAGGTAAAAGTGTGTTTCTTTAGTATGCATTAGTATGGATTTGTAAATATTCTAATCCGACGGTCACGATATGTTCTAGACATAGAGTGATCCGACGGTTCAACTTCTCTTAGATCATACATACCATTGATCCGTGGCTTAACACCCGATTGGTCTATGATCTCTATTGAAAGAGCATAGAGGGTCCTTGGCTAGTTGATCGATTATGAGAAGCTCATGTAACTTTCTTTATTTTGCATAATAAATTGCTCCAAGTAGCTATTTGCCTGGGGCCATGGACTGTTTCCCTCTCGAGGGTTTTAACCACGTGACAAACATCGGTATGTTGATCTGTGATCTATTTGTGTGAAGCGGTTGCTCAAGGTGTTCAGTCTTTTGGGAGTACCCTGTGTACCCGAACATGGTATCAGAGCTTTTATGAAGAGCCGCTTTCGGTTTTGATCAAGATCTAGAACCGGTGTTGCCGAAACTTTGAAAGGGTTTCTGGTTCTATATTTTTTGTGCATTTTTGGCCTATGGGAGCTATTCCATTGCGTCCAGAGCACCGTTTCCATTGAAAAATATTTTTCATTTCACCAAAAACCGTTTTTGTTTGCTCCAAAAATACTCATTTCGACAAATCTGAAGGTATAATGTTACAGTGACGAATTTGTTTTTTGTAAATCTCTCATATTTTATTACTTTATTATTAGATATTTTTTGTTTTAGTCTCATATTGTTTCCTTCCCTGACTGCGTATGCTCTTTGCCGTGCACCTTGTACGATCGCGACGAATCAGAAATAGTAAGGGAAAGCTTTTTTGTTGTCTTTTCGGCTATGTATGCTCTTCATCATGTACCTTGTGCGATCACAGCAAATCAGAAACAGCGAGCAAACTTGAAAATGTAGACTTTTCAGGTAAGCTAACTAAGATCTAACCACATTGTGTGGAAAAAAAAAATTGTTTTTGTTTTTTGTTTTTTTTTTGTGATTTGCAGGTAAAAAAAGCAAGCATGGAGAACGAGAGAGAAGAGTTAAAAAAAAAAACCCTTCCTCTTTCCATTATTTTATGTACCTTTTAAACTTAGCTCACTTGGTCCAAAGTTGTTTTATTACTTAATAGGTCTTGAGTTCAAATCTTATTAAGCTACTTTTTAGTGCATGCAATTTCTATTTTCAAGTTACTTTATTGTAAAAGTGCATCTCACATAAATAAAATAAAATGAAAGTGAGTTACTTAAGTCTTTTAATTTATTGTCGCACTATTTAAAAGTCACATTATTGTAAAAGTCAACATCACTTATTTTACAAAAGTGATTCACTTCAAAGCAAATTTATTGTAAAAGTGATTGTCAAAGGTTGATCTTGGGAAGAGGGGGCTTCTTTTTTTAGTTGGTCAAGTTAATATCTGCCACGTCACTATTGGGGACATCTTCAACTTTTTCTTTTATCAAGCATATCTTCATCATCCAGAATCAGTTTTAAGTGTCGTTTTTTTTTAAAACCGCATATTTTTTCGAGCTCTTTGCATCCAGATAGTTAGTTTCTACTCTTTCAGCCATTATTTTATTGTTAGTATTATTAATCCTCCCTTGTCCAAATTTGGTCATATGTCTAAATTGAGAGTCATGTCTAAATCGGGAGTCCATCCAGTCTATTTATAGTCATTAGCACCATTGGGTAAACTTCACCTAATTGGGGCACATGTTTCAGTTACTAAAGTGTGGGGAACACTAATTGAGGCTCACTGCCACTTATTGCACTTAATTGCATAAGTTTAGGAGTCTCCTAGATCAATCCCTACAATTTAGGAAGCCACTGGAAGTGTCAAAACCAACCAAGGTCAGTTCACTTCAGTTAATGACTAGTCAAGCTAAGTTAGGAGTCAGTTACATTCAGTTCTAGTCCTCTACATTCAGTTAGTGCTAGATTTACTTGATTGCACGCATGTGGGACGCATTTCTCACCTACCACAGTCAGTTAACCATTAGTCAACACTAAATGTAACACTTGGTTGTGTTTTAGAGCTCCAATGAACTCTGGTTATGGTTTAGACAAGGACAGTTAACTACTGGGTCCTCCAATAGTGATTTAGACAAAGTCTTGGTTACTTACAGATAAGTAGAGTCTAATCAATTCAAACTTCCTCATGTAGATTCGAATTGCTTATGGCTATTAAATCCATTTTAATTCACTGTAATTATCATTCGGATTACTTTTTTTATTAATGAAAGCATTCACAGCTGCAAGCCTTTTGCACTGTTTCATTCTTCAATTGCTAAGTAAATTATGAGATCTTGTTTGTGATTTGTGTATTTGTCTATAGATCTATATGCTCAAATTTACATGGTATCAGAGCCTCGGTGGACAAAACTCCTCTCCTCCTCAGAACTCCAACCGGATCATTTTGTATGTTTGATTGTGTGGTAGGTTATCAGCTTTTCTTACAACATTCGTTACAAGAAGCCTCTACTTCTCATTGCATTCGCTACAGCAGCTCAGTATTTCTTATTACATTCAAAATGGCTCATCCAATGGAGCCTCTCACTCCCTTCAACTATCACGAGTGGAAGGATGACATGAAAGTATTGCTCCGCACCAAGCATCTCTTCAGACTCATAGAAGAAACATAGGAAGAGCCAGAATCAGATAAAGACAAAGCTAAGTACATGAACGGGCTTGATGAAGCCATTGGACTCATGCACTCCTCAATCTCTAAAGATCTTCGATTTCACATCCAAGACTTGGACACTCCCAAGGAGGTTTGGGACAAGCTTGCTTCCTTATTTGATAAGCATGATGAGATGAGGATCCATCAGCTAGAAAATGATCTGATTACTCTCAATCCATCAAATTTCGAATCTCTAAATGAATTCTTCTCAAAGTTCAAGAACCTGATATATCAGTTGAAGCAATGCAAAGTGAAGAAGGATGAAGATCAACTCATCCTTGCCATTCTCACAAAGCTCAATTCAGACTACTCATTCTTTGTATCCACCTTCCAAATAGTAAGGCTCACTACTCCAAATTGGAAGATGCCCACTCTTAATGCTTTCATCCAATCTCTTATTTCTGAGAATGATAAATTGATCCAAATGGGGATCATTCGATCTCCCAAAGATCTAGCTCTTGTTGCAAGAGGATATAAGGTAGCGAATGACAAAGGGAAGCAAAGAGATGAGTCTTAGCATTCAAAAGAACCTTCGGGATCGAAGAGAAGAAAGAATAATGGAAAAGGCAAGGTCCTCTGCCCTTACTGTGGAAGGGGCTTCCATTTAGAAAGCTCCTGTATGAGAAGACAACTTGATGAAATGGCTCTTCTTTTGAAAAAGAACAACATTTTTGTACCTACTAGCACAAAGAAGGAAGACTCTGAAGAAGAAGAAGAAGAATACCAAAGGAAAGGACATGCACTAAAGACTTGCTGCACATCAACACCTTCCTTCCTCATTGATTCTGGATCTTCCAACAATATGGATGCATCTAGAGAATCGTTGTCTTCTTTTCAGTCCTTTGATGGTCCTAATATTCAGATGGGCAATAACAGTACAATCCAAACCAAAGGGAAGGGCTCTATCCAACTTGAACATGGAAGGTTCAAAGATGTGATGTGTGTTCCCTCCCTAGCTTCAAACCTGTTATCTGTCTATTAGATGACCCATACTGGATCTCCAAAGCGAGTGATATTTGATCCTGACTCAGTGGAGATCACAGATATCTCTACTGGGAGCATCATAGCAAAGGGTATTGTGAATCATGCTTCAAAATAATATGAGTTCTCACATTTCATGCCTCCTTCAGAACCAGTGCACTCTCAGCAGCCACTTGCAAGGGAAGGTAAAACCATTGCTTCTACTTCTTTTACAGCTTCTACTAGTATTGCAGATCCATCTATATCAGTTTATGACATTAAGATTCAAGGTGACTCAGATCTAGATTCAGCCCCTACTTCCAAACTGGAATCTAGGAAGATGACTGGAAACTCACCTGACACTCAGAAAGGAAAGACTCTTGCGCTATGCCATACTATTTTTCCTCCCTCAGAGAGATGCAATAGAATTCCAGTAAGATGCAATATGGAAAGGGCTCAGTCTTACTACATTCAGAAGAATGGATATGATCATACACTTCTTCATTCAGCAAGAGACAAAGGTTACATTCCTCCTTCCTCCCATCATCATTTTTGGAGAAGAAGGAGAAGTCTACATGCCAAGCCCCAGAATACCTGTGCACAACACACCATGCATGCGTTTCACTACCTCATAGAGATGAAGATTGCAGCAACATATTTTCAAGTTTTTCAAACTTGAGACCTGATTCTACCTGCTTAGCTAAAAGGAGGGGTTTTTTCCCATGTGGTTTTTGCCCTAGCTCCTTGTATTAAATAGTTACTTTATTTTACTTGAAGTAATGGGTGACCTATGGTCTTAGTTACCAGGGCCCACAGTTTGTCCAAGTTAGCATTCAGGGGGGAGGGGTGTTAGGATTATTAATCCTCCCTTGTCCAAATTTGGTCATATGTCTAAATCAGGAGTAATGTCTAAATCGGGAGTCCATCCAGTCTATTTATAGTCATTAGCACCATTGGGTAAACTTGACCTAATTGGGGAACATGTTTCAGTTACTAAAGTGTGGGGAACACTAATTGAGGCTCACTGCCACTTATTGCACTTAATTGCATAAGTTTAGGAGTCTCCTAGATCAATCCCTACAATTTAGGAAGCCACTGGAAGTGCCGAAATCAACCAAGGTCGGTTCACTTCAGTTAATGACTAGTCAAGCTAAGTTAGGAGTCAGTTACATTCAGTTCTAGTCCTCTACATTCAGTTAGCACTAGGTTTACTTGATTGCACACATGTGGGGCACATTTCTCACCTACCACAGTCAGTTAACCATTAGTCAACACTAAACGTAACACTTGGTTGTGTTTTAGAGCTCCGATGAACTCTGGTTATGGTTTAGACAAGAATAGTTAACTACTGGGTCCTCCAATAGTGATTTAGACAAAGTCTTGGTTACCTACAGTCAAGTAGAGTCTAATCAATTCGAACTTCCTCATGTGGATTCGAATTGCTTGTGGCTATTAAAGTCATTTTACTTCAGTGTAATTATCATTTGGATTACTTTTTTTATTAATGAAAGCATTCATAGCTGCAAGCCTTTTGCACTGTTTCATTCTTCAATTGCTGAGTAAATTATGAGATCTTCTTTGTGAGTTGTGTATTTGTATACAGATCTATATGCTCAAATTTACATGGTATCAGAGCCTCGGTGGACAAAACTCCTCTCCTCCTCAGATCTCCAACTGGGTCATTTTGTATGTTTGATTGTGTGACAGGTTATCAGCTTTTCTTACAGCATTCGTTGAAAGCAGCCTCTACTTCTCACTGCATTCGCTACATCAGCTCCATATTTCTTATTACATTCAAAATGGCTCATCCAATGGAGCCTCTCACTCCCTTCAACTATCACGAGTGGAAGGATGACATGAAAGTATTGCTTCGCACCAAGAATCTCTTCAGACTCATAGAAGAAACAAAGGAAGAGCCAGAATCAGATAAAGACAAAGCTAAGTACATGAACAGGATTGATGAAGCCATTGGACTCATGCACTCCTCAGTCTCTAAAGATCTTCAATTTCACATCCAAGACTTGGACACTCCCAAGGAGGTTTGGGACAAGCTTGCTTCCTTATTTGATAAGCATGATGAGATGAGGATCCATCAGCTAGAAAATGATCTGATTACTCTCAATCCATCAAATTTCGAATCTCTAAATGAATTCTTCTCAAAGTTCAAGAACCTGATATATCAGTTGAAGCAATGCAAAGTGAAGAAGGATGAAGATCAGCTCATCCTTGCCATTCTCACAAAGCTCAATTCATACTACTTAGTCTTTGTATCCACCTTCCAAATAGTAAGGCTCACTACTCCAAATTGGAAGATGCCCACTCTTAATGCTTTCATCCAATCTCTTATTTCTGAGAATGATAAATTTATCCAAATGGGGATCATTCGATCTCCCAAAGATCTAGCCCTTGTTGCAAGAGGAGATAAGGTAGCAAATGACAAAGGGAAGCAAAGAGATGAGTCTGAGCAATCAAAAGAACCTTCAGGATCGAAGAGAAGCAAGAAGAATGGCAAAGGAAAGGTCCTCTTCCCTTACTGTGGAAGGGGCTTCCATTCAGAAAGCTCCTGTATGAGAAGACGACTAGATGAAATGGCTCTTCTTTTGAAAAAGAACAACATTTTTGTACCTTCTAGCGCAAGGAAGGAAGACTCTGAAGAAGAAGAAGAAGAATACCAAAGGAAAGGACATGCACTAAAGGCTTGCTACACAATCAACACCTGCCTTCCTCATTGATTCTGGATATTCCAACCATATGGCTGCATCTAGAGAATCATTCTCTTCTTTTCAGTCCTTTGATGGTCCTAGTATTCAGATGGGAAATAACAGTACAGTCCAAACCAAAGGGAAGGGCTCTATCCAACTTGAAAATGGAAGGTTCAAAGATGTGATGTGTGTTCCCTCCCTGGCTTCAAACCTGTTATCTGTCTATCAGATGACCCATACTGGATCTCCAAAGCGAATGATCTTTGGTCCTGACTTAGTGGAGATCACAGATATCTCTACTGGGAGCATCATAGCAAAGGGTATTGTGAATCATGCTTTAAAATCATATGAGTTCTCACATTTCATGCCTCCTTCAGAACCAGTGCACTCTCAGCAGCCACCTGCAAGGGAAGGTAAAACCATTGCTTCTACTTCTTTTACAGCTTCTACTAGTATTACAGATCCATCTATATCAGTTTATGACATTAAGATTAAGGGTGAATCATATCTATATTTAGTCCCTACTTCCAAACTGGAAGCTAGGAAGACGACTGGAAACTCAACTGACACTTAGAAAGGAAAGACTCTTGCGCTATGCCATACTATTTTTCCTCCTTCAGAGAGATGCAATAGACTTCCTGTAAGATGCAATATGGCAAGGGATCAGTCTTACTACATTCAGAAGAATGGATATGATCATACACCTCTTCATTTAGCAAGAGACAACGGTTACATTCCTCCTTCCTCCCATCATCATTTTTGGAGAAGAAGGAGAAGTCTACATGCCAGGCCCCAGAATACCTATGCACAACACACCATGCATGCTGCTTCACTACCTCACAAATATGAATATTGCAGCAACATATTTTCAAGTTTTTTAAACTTGAGACCTGATTCTACCTGCTTAGCTAGAAGGAGGGCTTTTTCCCCATGTGGTTTTTTCCCTAGCCCCTTGTATTAAGTAGTTACTTTATTTTACTTGATGTAATGGGTGACCTATGGTCTTAGTTACCAGGGCCCACAGTTTGTCCAAGTTAGCATTCAGGGGGGGGTGTTAGGATTATTAATTCTCCCTTGTCCAAATTTGGTCATATGTCTAAATTGGGAGTCATGTCTAAATCGGGAGTCCATCCAGTCAATTTATAGTCATTAGCACGATTGGGTAAACTTGACCTAATTGGGGCACATGTTTCAGTTACTAAAGTGTGGGGAACACTAATTGAGGCTCACTGCCACTTATTGCACTTAATTTCATAAGTTTAGGAGTCTCCTAGATCAATCCCTACAATTTAGGAAGCCACTGGAAGTGCCGAAACCAACCAAGGTCAGTTCACTTCACTTAATGACTAGTCAAGCTAAGTTAGGAGTCAGTTACATTTAGTTCTAGTCCTCTACATTCAGTTAGCTCTAGATTTACTTGATTGCACACATGTGGGGCGCATTTCTCACCTACCACAGTCAGTTAACCATTAGTCAACACTAAATGCAACACTTGGTTGTGTTTTAGAGCTCCGATGAACTCTGGTTATGGTTTAGACAAGGACAATTAACTACTGGGTCCTCCGATAGTGATTTAGACAAAGTCTTGGTTACCTACAGACAAGTAGAGTCTAATCAATTTGAACTTCCTCATGTGGATTCGAATTGCTTGTGGCTATTAAAGCCATTTTACTTCATTGTAATTATCATTTGGATTACTTTTTTTATTAATGAAAGCATTCACAGCTGCAAGCCTTTTGCACTATTTCATTCTTCAATTGCTGAGTAAATTATGAGATCTTCTTTGTGAGTTGTGTATTTGTCTACAGATCTATATGCTCAAATTTACATTTATATTATGGTCATTCCTTGTGATATTATACTTACAAGTTCTAACTATTTCTCATGGAAATCTCGTATGGAGGATGTTCTGCGAAGTAGGGGACTTTTCAAGATAACCTCAGGGAAAGAAAGAGAACCCACTAATGATGATAAGAAAATTAAATGGGCAAATAGATGTGATGAAGCTTGTTAATTGATTGAGATGTCAATCTCTACTGATTTGCGATTCCACATATCTGGAATTGATGAACCTAATCTCGCTTGGGAAAATTTGGAATCTGTGTTTAGTAAAAACAATGAAATTCAGGGTCATCAACTTGAGAATGAGTTGTTTTCCTTGAATCCAAATGATTTTCATGCATTCAAGACTATTTATCTAAGTATAAAACTCTTAGACTATTATGTGCAGAATGCAAGATTAAGAAAGAAGACAAATAATGTATTTATCATATTCTTTCAAAACTTGGACTTGCATATTCTATTTTTGTATCTACATTCTACTCCATGAAAGAATCCTTGACTGCAGCTAGCTATTAAGAGCCTAGCCTTGAATCCTTTTGCGATTCCTTAATTAGAGAGCAAGATTAGCTCATTCATCTTGAAATAATTAGCAATACAGATACATCTAGGAAAGCCTTATTGTCCCAACAGAAAGAAAATTCTAAGCCTCCCAAGAAACATAATTTTGACAATAATAAGCAAAACAACAAGGGTACCAAACCTTCTCAGTCAGCTCCTTTAAAAGCTGACAAAGGATCCAAGCAAAAAGGAAAGAAGACTGAGCATCATTACAATTTTTGTGGGAAAGATAATCATGATGAATCTAATTGTTTTAAGAAGATGGCAGCCTTGGAAGCAGCAATGAAGAAGCACCACATCAACCTAGATTCGTCTTCAGAATCTACCTCTCATGGACATGCACTTTGTCCTTCTGGTTACTCTTATACTGCATCTTCTTCTTCTACTTCAATTGAATGGCTCATTGATTCTGGAGCATCTTATAATATGGCTAAGGATAAATCCATCTTTTCTACTATGCATGATTGTAACAACAAGCAAATATTTGTTCGTGATGATAGATCTCTAAGTGTTGTAGGATCTGGAATAGTTCCAGTAGAAAATGGTCATTTCAGTGATGTACTATGTGTTCCAAAAATTTCCTACAATTTGTTATCAGTCTATCAAATTACTCATTCAGGTGAAGGTAAAACTGTTACGTTTACACCTCACCAAGTTGTAATCAAGGATTTTAAAAATCCTCAAAATGTCCTTACTACTAGAACTGTTGATGATATTACCAGTTTGTACAAATTAACAACTTTGGGTCATCACCTTTTCCTTTAGTTTTTGTTGCTCATAGTGATAACTTGAGCAAACTTTTGCATGAACAATTTGGTCACTTAAGTTATCGCTCATTGCAACAACTATGTAAAGACAATATGGTGACTGGTCTTCTGCTGGTATCTTGCAAGGATGGTGTTTGGTCTGGTTGTGTACTCGAAAAACATCATCAGGACATTTTTGACAAACGTGCCTCTTGGCACGCCTCGGTTCCCTTGGAGTTTGTGCATAGTGACTTGTGTGGCCCTCTTCCATCTGGTTCCTTTTTTGGTTCCAAATATTTCTTAACTTTCATTGATGACTACTCCAGACGCACTTGGGTTTACTTCCTAAAACTTAAGAGCGAAGTAGTTAACATGATCGTGGGCTACAAGGCCCTTATTGAAAAACAATTTAGTCATCAAATTATTAAGTTAAGATCTGACAATGGAGGAGAATATGTTAACAACAAGTTCACTACTTTTTGCACTGAACAAGGAATCCAACAACAACACACTGTTCCATATACACCACAACAAAATGGTGTAGCTGAATGGAAGAACCGCACTTTAAAAGAAATGGCTAATTGTATGATCCAATCTAAGGGACTAAGTCATTAATATTGGGCTGAGGCCATAAATTGTGCAAATTACATAGTTAATCGCACACCCACTAAAGTTTTACAAGGTATAACACTGGAAGAAGCATGGAGTAAAATTAAACCAGATGTAAGTCACTTTTGTGTGTTTGGTTGTGAAGCATGGGCTCACATTCTAGATGAAAAATGAAAAGCATTACATCCTAAAAGTGAAAAGTGCATATTTGTTGGATACTCTAAATATGTAAAAGGTTATAGACTTCTTCAGCCACATTCTCATGATATAATCATTAGAATAAAGGTTAAATTTGATCAAAATCTCTTGGCCTGCGAGCCTAACTTGGCGGGTGTGCCATCTTTGGCCTGCGAGCCTGATTGAGCGATTGTGCCTTCTTCTTCTTCTTCTTCTTCTTCTACCTTCCTTGATAGGTTTCCAACTCCAGTTTCTGATGATGACAGTGAGGATGAAAATCCACCTCCTCCTGCTCATGTTCCTCCAATTGCACCAGCACCAATACTTCCTCAATGGATCCGTTCAACATGTGAAGCAACTAGTGATCTTGACGGTGATCCTAGAGATCAACGTTGAACACGTTCTTAGTTTCAGCGAGCCTCTTCTCTTTTGGCTCAAGTTTCCGAGAATCATGATCCAGAAAATTTTGTAGAAGCTTTAGGAAATCTAGATTGGGATGTAGCTATGGATGAAGAATATCGTTCCTTAATGGCGAACGATACTTGGGATCTTATTCCTCTTCCGAAAGGAATAAAAATTGTCAGACGTAAATGGGTCTACAAAACTAAGTATGCATCATATGGAAGTGTTGAAAGACTTAAGGAAAGGTTAGTTGCCAAAGGTTTTTCCCAAGTTGAAGGGATTGAATACAATGAAACCTTTTCCCCTGTAGCAAAAACAAACTCCGTTCGCCTTGTTCTTTCCCTTGCAACCTTACATAATTGGGAATTCCATCAAATGGATGTCAAGTCTGCCTTCTTACATGGTGATTTACATGAAGAAATTTACATGGAACAACCTCCTGGATATATTCAGAATAACTCTAGCCTTGTTTGTCTCCTTAAGAAATCCTTATATGGACTTAAGCAAGCTCCTAGAGCTTGGTATGCCAAAATGGATAGCTTTCTCCTTGACACCAATTTTTCTAGATGCCATTCTGACCCTAATGTCTATACCAAGAAAGTAGGAAACCATCTCATCATACTTGTTCTTTATGTTGATGATCTTATCCTTACAAGCAATGACCCTAAACTTATAACCCATGTGAAATCCAGTCTTAAGAAAAATTTTGAAATGTTAGACTTTGGAAATATGCATTACTTTCTTGGTCTCCAAGTCTTGCAAACCAAAGAAAAAATCTTTTGTTCCCAGTCTAAGTATGCTTGTGACCTTCTTCGTCGCTTCCACATGGAAGATTGTAAACTAGCCCCTTCTCCCTTCCAGTCTAGAGTAAAAATTTCTACCACTTGTAATTCCCCTAAAGTAGATGCCACCTTGTATCGTCAACTTGTTGGTAGTCTTTTATACTTGACTCATTCCCGTCCTGACCTTTCCTTTTCCATTGGTCGTGTTTCCCGTTATATGGAAACTCCTCATGAAAGTCACTGAAAAGTAGCAAAAAGAATACTTCGATATATTTGAGGTACAATTCAGTTTGGGATTTATTATAGTACAGGGGGGGAACCTTTGTTGGTTGGTTTGACTGATTCAGATTGGGCTGATGATCCTAATGATCGAAAGTCTACTTCATGTTATGTTTTTACTCTGGGATCTGGACCTGTCACTTGGGCTTGTAAGAAACAACAAGATCTTTCTCTTTCTTTAGCAGAAGCAGAATATCGAGCTGCAGTTAATGCCAGTCAGGAAGCTTTATGGCTTCGACAGATTCTTTCAGAGTTTGGATTCGAGCAGTAGCAGCCTACTCCACTTTGGTGTGACAATCAAAGTGCCATCAAGCTTGCCAAAGATCCAGTTCTACATCAGTGTAGCAAACACATTGAGCTACACATGCACTTCATCGGAAATCTTGTTCATGATCGTGTTATTGAAGTTCTCTATTTCCCTACAGATGATCAAGTTATAGACATCTTCACCAAGTCTCATACAGAAGCGAAGTTTTCTAAACTTCAGTCTATGTTAGGAGTTCAAAAATGTGTCCTTAAGGGGGGATAGGCTCTAATGCCTCCTTCCTACTCCTAATAGTTTCACTTTTGTAAATCCTTCAATCCTATTCCAAGTTGTTCTTAAGCGGGGATGTTAGGATATTTAGACACTTAGGAGTTAGTTAAGATCAACTTGTGTAATATATCTGTTAGGTAAAAGTGTGTTTCTTTAGTATGCACTAGTATGCATTTGTAAATATTCTAATTCGACGGTCACGATATGTTCTAGACATAGAGTGATTTGACAGCTCAACTTCTCTTAGATCATACCTACCCTTGATCCATGGCTTAACACCCGATTGGTCTATGATATCTATTTAAAGAGCATAGAGGGTCCTTGGCTAGTTCATCGATTATGAGAAGCTCATGTAACTTTCTTTCTTTTGCATAATAAATTGATCCAAGTAGCTATTTGGCTGGGGCCGTGGACTGTTTCCCTCTCGAGGGTTTTAACCATGTGACAAACATCGGTGTGTTAATCTGTGATCTATTTGTGTGAAGCGGTTGCTCAAGGTGGTCGGTCTTTTGGGAGTACCCTATGTACCCAAACAGTAAATCCACCTGAACTAGGAACATTTCCTCTTACATTTCTATTAAAAGGGTCTCGAAAATTCTTTGCAACTTTCCCCCTACTACTAGAATAATTTTTACACATCCCACCAATCTGTGCAAAATTTTTATGATAAATATCACCAACTGCCATGAGATTAAGACTTTCTAACAAGTCCTCGGAGATCCCCTTAAGGAAAATCGTACGTACTGCATCTTCTCGGAGGTTGTTATATTTAGACTTATGTAATGTATAAATGAACCTCTCGAGATAATCCTCTAGGATCTCATCTTCAAGTTGTTATATCTTGAATATATCATGTCGAGAGTCCTTGGTTTTGTAGTATTCTTGATATTTTCACAAAAATGAATTTTTCATATCATCCCAAGTCCTTAGAGTAAATTCTCCTAATCCCATGAACCATCTCAAGGAGGAATCCTTTAATGTAGCGAGAAAGAGTTTTAGTTTGTGAGCATCTTGTATATAATTATAACTCCTGCAAAGGATATCAAACTTGAACAAAAATGTGTTCGAGTCCTCATTACTTTTTCCATAGAAAGTACTATAATGAGGAAGGAGGGATTTTTTTCATAGTTACATCCCGCGTTGTATCTAATATAGGGAACCCAAAGGTAGCCTCAATTCAATTTCCCCCTTCTCCTTCTTCACTTCTAACTTCATCATGGTCTTCATTTTTTCCCCGTCTCTCCATATAAGTTGGATTCTTAACGTAAATATACTTAGGAGGCTCCTTTCGAGGTGATAATGGAGTGTCCCAACGTTCTTTTTCGGTAGAAATCTTCCTCTGATCAACCGTTTTTTTATTAAATCCTAGAGGGATAGTAGGTTCTTCTGTAGAAGTTTCAATTTGCAAGATAACTGGATCTACTGAGGTTCCAAAGAGAGCTTTTACTTAAGCAGGATCAACAAAGTCAACGAAATTCAGATCTCCTACTAGTGAAAAATTTGTGTTAATTGGATTCGAAACTAGTGGAGGGATGGAGGTTTCTAATGTTTGATCCTCTTGAACTTCCTCAGGAATAGGGTCCTTAGGACCTTTTGCCAAGTTTCTCTCTCCTTCTATGGCTTCTCTAGTAAGATATTCTAAGAGAGACTACTTAGGTTTCAAGGTAGAACTACTTCCTATAGGTATCTTTCGATACCTTTCCGGTGAGTTAGTAATGGGGGAATTACATCCCCTACAGTAGTTAGTAGGGACTTCAATAACTTTTCCAGTCTTAACAAATCTACCCTAAGGATCTCTAAGGGTAAAAGCATGGTAATGTGTCTCACTTTTTCCAATTTTGCAGCGATGAAATTTATGAACTAATGGTATTTGTTTAGGAATCTACAAATCCATCAAAAATTAGATAATGGTGTAATGAAACAAAAGTTGTCATTATGAATGAGCTTTTATATGGTATTTTTTTTTAAATAAAAAATAATAATTTTATCTTACTTATTTCATTTTATTTATAGGCCATTTACTATTCTTTCAGGCATCTCATAAATACTCACAAAACCGCGACCCCCCATATCTACCTTCATTTGTTTTTTTAATTTCAGTTATTTTGAACACGTTTTGTATAGACACTTTTAAGATTGTTGTACATATTTTTAAATTTTATTTTATGATATACTTTAATTATTATTAAATTATTAATATAAATAATAATTTTTATGTGTACGTAAAAGTGCAACCCAAGAAAATATCAGTTTAAGACATCAAAATCAATATTTTTTCATATGAATATGGAAATAATATACAAGTGATTGTTAAAATTATTTTTAAAAATTTTTTAAAACACATTTCTTTATAATAATTATATTTTTAAATAAATTTATAAAAACATAACAAATTTTCTTGCCGCAAAGTGAGACAAATTACCATGCTTTTACCCCTAATTCTACTCATGAAATACTTTTAAACGAAAGAAAACCTATGCTGCTACTGTTGCTGGATTTGGGGGCGCCTATTATAACAGATGCGTAGGTTCTTACCTCATGTCTTACCACTCCCCCGCTACCAACCTATTGCTAAGCTTCATAAAGAATTCTACTCTACCTTACAGAACAACTCCCTAAAAACAGAGCCAAAAGTGTTGGGTGTATTATAATGTCTAAATTAATCCACCTATTCTTTAATTATCAACCGGGATTGGTAAACTTAGAGTTGAAACAAAATATATGCAAAGGACGAGGGGTTCTTATGGTGTCATGGAAATATATTAACAAACAAAATATTGAAAGATCTTTCAAAATGAAAAAACGAGTCAAACTCCTAAAAATGTAATTATTAAAGTAATGAAACTGAGACAGAATAATAAACTAAATAATTGATAATAAACTTTAAACTAAAACACAGTCAACAATTAACTATTCAAATGGAAAACTAGAGTACAATAAGGACTTAACTTACAAGCAACTAGAAAACTTAATAAGAAAAGCAAGTTGAAAACTTAATAAAGAAAACTTGATAAAAGAAGCAAGTAGAAAACTTAATAAAAGAAATATATTTAGGTTCTATATTGTAAGTTCTTTCAACAATGACACAACATAAAAGAGACAACCTAAAAACATACTAAAGAGAACACATATAACACTAAATTTCACATGCAAACGAATAAATCAATATAAAAAGGATAAACACAAAACAACACAACAGTAAAACAAAATCAGCAATAACATTCAGGAAACAAAAAAAACTTAACACACATTCAAGGCGAAAAGGAAATGAGGAAAATAATAAAACCTTAATGAATAACCTAAAACAACTAGTCTTTAACATTAATGTTAAACAAAACTAGTATCTAAATATTACAGTCAAAAAATAATTTAGACATTAACAAAATAGAACTAAAAACAATCTCAAATTGCATAAAAAACACTGAAAATAGAACTAAGGGCTGAACGATAAACTAAACTGTGGGTTTGAAAGAGGTGGCTAAATAACAGACTGAACAGGTTGTCTGAATGACAGTCTGCACAGTTCAAATGGTAAAAACTAACCTAACTGAGCTAATCTTAAGCTGAAGTCATGTCGATGTAATTATAATGCATAGAGGAAATAAGTAAACCTACTTATTAAGCAAATTTAACAATAAAATAGACTTAAACAAATTCATAAACATAAGAATAAAGAAACCAATGCATATTAATAAACTAGAATGTAAATTGCATATATTGATAATTTATGACATAAATGAAATAGACATAACTAAATCTATTTAATTTGATAAACAACAATCTATTTTATCTAATTTGAAAATAAATCAAGCAATAGACTGAAAATGAAATGACTAAAAACAAAACTGGAAACAAACTATGCGCGCAGTTAACTATCTAATTCAGAAATAAAATTGCATTACATAAATAATAAAATAGACTATGAATTAAACTAGCTACAACAGAAAAAATGAAGGAAATAAACAAGAAAAGAAACCTATGGTTGATGAGGGGCCCTCTCAGCAATCAGGGGTGATTCCTGGATAACTTCTACTCAAACGCAATCTTCAACAGCAACACATACAACCCTTTATTCAGATGATGGAACATAAATATAGTGGTTAAGAATATATCAAAGCATGGACTGATTCTTCTTCGCTAACCTAACTCTTCTAGATAACTAAGCTCTCTCACAGAGGCTGCTATATATAATAATTTACAGAGATGGCCAAGTCGACCCTTTAGTGGTCGACTGCTCTCTAAATTTAGTCGATCTTAAATGAACATAACAGTTTAGAGGCCAATGCGCAGGCAATATTCCTTTTGTAGCGCGGTTCTGATATTCTTACTGGGAAACGAACACACAGGGTTCCCTTCAACATGAACAATCTTCATATGTGGCTCACAGGATCCTTCCTTATCGCAACAGGTGGGTTGATGGTGAATAGAGGAGAGCGTAGTGGAGAATATTCTAGAGCATGAGTTGAATGCATCAATCCAACACATGGATCGTTGATGTGGTGGTGAGCAAAGGAGAATGCAGGCTGGAAAATATCTAGAACACAACTTCATCACCCAAACGCATGGATAATAGTTTGTTTGCAAGTTGTTTCACATTTTAAATGCCCGAAATTAATTCTCAGCAACACGTAGTCTGATAGGTGATCTAGACGAAGAGCTGAACGTGAAGCTAGCCCGTGAGCTAGACACATTGGGCTTCAATCTAGGGAAAATGGAGTGTCTGTCTATTGGTGCATTTCAGAGCTGCAGTCTACAACAACACATTTCAACATCTAGCAAACAACCAGCGAGTTTCACGCAACAGGCTAGATGACAAGTTGAGCATCGAGCTGGACATGTTGTGCAAAAGGCAGGCTAAATGCATTATGTTTATTAATTTAGCCCAAAAAGATTATAAAATATGAAAACAAATATATAAATGAGTTAATACATAAAGTGCACTTTAATAATGTCATTTTTAATTAATAAAACCATAAAAATGATAAATAAAAATATTTCATATAAACTTTAAATACACTCATACATGAGTCTGAATAATGATCTGCCTGACATAAAATATACAAAAAATAATGAAATATGCATTTAAATGAGTAAGTTAACTGCCAAAATGATAACAAATCTAGGATGAACACCAATGACCTCCTCCTACCCCAAAAATTCAAAGATATACAAGATAGTTCATCCCATTCCTTAATGGGTTCTGGCTGCAAGTGTTTGAACCATTCTTTAACATCTCCTTGCAAAGACTAGGAAAAGGCCCTCATGTAAATATCATCGTGTTATATCTTAAAGAGGTCAAGGAAATTCTCAAAGGCTTGTAGATGTTTCTCAATTGTAAGGTTTTTGGATTCTCCATCAAACTTAGGAAGGTATTTGTAGTGTTTCGTAGGAAAACCATGAAGGATGGGAGGTAAGTGAGGTGGTCTATACCGGTTTTAGATATTGGAAGGAACGGAGTTATGTCGAAATGATACAACCTCAACTATGGTATCATGAGGCTCTTTCTTAATGTCGTGTGGTTTGGATAAAAGGTCTTGATCAAAATCCAATATACCAGATGAAAAAGTATTCTTAGTTCGTAAAGAGGGATATATAGGAGTAAATTCATGATTTTGTTTGCATGTACTGAGTAATGAGGGATGTTTTGACAAGCTTGTGAAAGGATACAAAAATATTTACAAGAAAAGATAGGATCTCTTGGAGAAAGCTGAAACTTGAGTACTTTCATTTTTGTAACAACTTTCCTTGTCTTTATACTAAGCTCATTTTCCCAAGTGGAGTCCTTTCATTCTCTTGGAAAGCTATATTTGTGGATCATGTCTCCCCAGTGGAATCACTAGAATGGGATTCTTCAGGTTCGATTCGCTGGGTGAAATATACAAAACCTCATTGATATCTGATCGTTGTTCACCGTCAACAACCAGATCTGAAACTTTGGTGTTCATACCGAGGGAATATCTGAACCTTCATCCCCAGCAATGGTTCTAGTTTGTTAGAACCTAGAATCGCACCCAAGGTTGTGGAAGGTGGACCCTAAGGTAACAAAAAAACCACTTTAGGAAAGGAGAGCTAGCTTATTCCTTTCCAGAGAGGGATCTCTCACAAGAATATTTATCAAGGCCAGATTTAAAGATAAAACAAATTCAAGTTGATTTCCTAGTTGAAAACAAGGCAAGCACAATTGGGCTATGGAGTCACAATTATCAAAAGACATAGAGAAATTTGCATGGGAAATGTCTGCAAAAGAAAAGTATTACTTTGGTCTAGTGGAAAAGGAGGAAATATGATAGTCCATTAACACAGAGCACCAGCTAGATGAATTATGTATTAACTTTGCTAGAAATAATTTGTGAATATCAGAGACGATAGACAGAGCATAGAAATGTATAAATTCTAGAACTATCACACCCTTATCTCAGATATGACAGAAAACATAATGGAGAGATTAACAAGAAGGACATGCCAATAGAGAAAAGAAATTACAGAGTGTAACTGAGAAATACACATGAATTCTTGCATTCAAAAAACCATCATCCGGCTCTGCAACTTTTACTAAAACAGATTAAAATTACATAAATGAAAAAGTATTACGGGTTCCAACCCTTTCTTCCTCTATTGAGGGCATACTTATAGTGTCTTAGACCCCCAAGACCAACCTCGAAATAGGGCCACAATTTGTTACAACCATAATCAAAATCCTAAGAAACTTAGATGTGGCATATTTTCCATGATTAATATATATAAAACAGAGAATATGGAGTGGTGTACATGTTTGATTTTAAACAATGATGCAGCATCTGAAGTTTCAGGCATGCTTGACATGAAAACGATATCTCAAAGCACCTTCAACAGTTCCCTACTGACTCAACTTGACTCCTCTCTTCTTTGGTCAAGGCATGCAATGCATATTTCATCTTTCAGGGTTTTTTTGTTCATTCTATGTTTGATAGTGAACAAATTCTTCCTCTAGTGACAATTGGAGAGAAGGTTTATGTCCTTCTGTGTTTGGAATCCCCTATGGTATCTACATCGCTTGGTAACATTGTTATTTGCATAGACATGTAGAAGAAAGACCCATCTATTGACAGTAACAAATCCTTGATGGGATTGCCATTCTTGTCTGTTTCTCCTTCTGAGACTAGATCGGTCCTACGATATATGCCAGGACAACACTTCCTTGGACACATCATCACCCTCGATGTAGTTGGAAATATGAGTCAACGACAATGATGACAAGGAACCCCGGTCTTCTCTCCCCTAGTCCGAGCATTCATTCATACCGGTCACCCCTAGAAATTAATACTATACACTGTGGTAATGAAATCAACGGCCATGTCCAAAAGCTTCATTGAGATACCCATTGGACCGGGAACTTTAGGTACTGCTTCCATAGTGGTGTTGTATTTTATTAGGACAACATTTGCCTCATCAGCCTTAGAAGGTCTTTATAATGTAATGACCATTCTTATATTAACCTTACTCGCTTCATAAATATTTTCTAATGTAATGAACATCTTTACCCTGATGGTTGGAGTTGTTTTAGCATGAAGATCCAAGAATGGTAGAATTTCTTAGTAGCATCCATCAACCAATAAAACATATCGAACAATAGACTTCTCAAGAAAAACACTCCTTACAGACCCCCTTTCAAGACCCTCAATACTCTTAGCAGAATAATATTTAGTCAACCCCACTCTTCTTCAACATTTACTCATTCTTCATCTTCGAATGGCTCTTACTGTAGCACTTATAATGAGATGGGTGGTCGAGATCAACAATGGCTCTGTCAACTCTTCATACATTCCATCATCGAGTGGGATTATGACAACATAAACGGGCACATGGGTTTCGGATCCTATCCCTATCTGGAGATGCCAACCCTGTCGTCCCTTTTTTCCATGTCGTCATGATATGAATGGAGGAAGTAACCTCTAGCCTCAATTTCCATCATCTTTGAGTTAGTTCCAGGTATGTGCACTTGACATTTGTCATTTCATCAATCCCTTCGGGTTATGGTATTTAAATTCCCTTTTCTTTTAGCAGCCCTTCTCCCTTACCATTCTACGTGTAAAGGCTATACTCATCTTCATCTGCTTCATCATCATGGCACTCCTGATTAACATGCATGTCAAGAAGGAAATATTTAGGTATAGGGTTGAGATCTACACCATCGATCTTTTTTTATGGCCATATATCCTTATAACTGGCATCTATACCTTCTATCCTATGTCATTTCTATCTATTGCGTACTCTCCCCAAAAATTGGTTTCTATGCATCTTGGATGAATGGGACAACTTTCATCCATAGATCTTCGTTCTAACTTTCATCGTGGTAATTGAAATATGTGGCCTAGATTCGATCTCATGAACCTCAACCTCAAACTTTCCTTTTATAACTTCAATGAGAGGGATCCTCCTCAGCCCTTGACTAAAAGTGTTTTTTATCTCCACTATCCAAATTTAATTGGCTACCATATTCCGCAAATCTTAAGGGTGCGTTTCTCCTTGCATGATCAGAAAGTGGAATATTTATTAATTGTAGATCTCCTCCCACCTTGATCTCCACTGTTGAGACATGTCCCCTCTTTAACTCATTCTGCTGATTTGAAATATGACTCTTCATGAGCACTTTAGATCAACAGAATTTTCTTCTACCGCTAATATAACCACTTGCCAATATGGCCCTTGAAATCTGCATGCACTTTGACTTATTTTGCAAATACAAAAAAAAACTCTTTCTGTGCAATTCACATTTGCAAAATATACCCCATCCATTGATACGGTTTGAACGTCAATCACCACCATTGAAATACCATCCCTTTCACGCTACTTCATTGATTTGCACATTCTATTTCCCCCTACACCTTGGATAGGAAAAAGGGTTTATGACCATAGATCCATTCATCCCTCTTCATCTGAAAGACTATGGTATCTACATGTTAACATACTCCTTCTTAATCCTATTCCTTGTCCACATACAATTAGAACCAGATTTACTTATTCTCATACATTTTCAAGGAGAAAAACTGAAATATTTCTGGTCCTCTTTCAATATTGGCTTAGAAATGACCCTTGGGAAACCTACTGAAATATCTTAATCTCCTATGAGGTCATATGACACAAAATTCAACAGATCTTATCCCTCCAACTACTTAGCACAAAAACAGTGCTAACACCATCCTTTGAAATAATGTGCCTTGGTAATTTTCCCTCCTCTAATGCAAAATTTGATTTTCTGGGGTTTAATGATATTCCATACTTTTTACATTTCATAAAAAAAAATTTCCAAATGCTTAATATGCTACCTGTCATATTTTGTGTACACGGTGATATCATCCATGTAGACAACCACAAATTTATCCCTTTTCTCTGCAAAAGTAATGTCCATGGCGCGCTGGAAAATGGCCCATGCATTCATTAAACCAAAAGGAATTTTGACATACATAACTGTAACCCATGGTGTAATAAATGCAATCTTTTCTTGATATTCAGGAAATACTTTAATCTGATTGTATCCTGAGAAACCATGGATAGTTGAAATTCATTCAGATCCCATAATGTTTTGCAAAATATGTTCCATTTTCAGCAAAGGATAATTATCCTTCAAAGAGACTTTGTTAATATTTATGAAATCTATTAAAATCCTAATTTCCCCATTCTTTTTTATAACAAGCACCAAATTTGCAACCCATTTGGAAAATCGCATAGTCACAATAATCTTGGCATTGAATAATTTTTCTAATTTCTTTCTCAATAACAGGCAACAACATTGGATTAACTCTTCTTAATTTTTGTCTGAAAGTTTTTTCACTAGGTTTTATTGGGATTGTATGTTTTATGATAAAAGTATCATACTCTTTAAGCTATTCATAACTCCAAGCAAAGACGTCAGTGTATCTTTTCATCCAATTGATAGAGTCTTCTTTTTCTTTGACAGACAAGTTTTTTGATAGTTTTATGATCTATTGATTTTCTTCAGTTCCTATATTTTGGTCTTCAAAAGCATCATCAACAGGCTTCATTTTTGGATCTCTAGTAACATCATTTTTATAAAATATATTCTCTAGAGGGATTAGGCCTATGGAATATGATTACTCTTCAACTAAACTATATCCTTTCCCCCCAGTGAGTTTTTGAACTTTCTGTTTTCAGCAATTTCTTCTTCACTCTCTTCATGGTCTTGGAAATTTTCAAAATTATCATTTTCACTATCTATTTGAGTATTTACAAATTCACCAAACAACTCTAAAAATATTTTTATTTGCATATCATCTTCAAAAACTTTCCAGTATTTGGAATTATTTGGTATGGAGGTGCTAATCACAATATCAACTTTATACAAGGGGTGAAATCATGAAGTTGGGTGTCTATTTTGGGGGGGTCTATGACAAAATCGAAGTTGTTTTTACATGTTTCTCAACTTCGAACAAAGAAAAGTTGTATTTTTGTTTAGAATTTCACTTTCGAGTAAAAACAAAAGTTGTAAACAATTGTGTTAGCTTTCTATCTGTTATTTTTTAGAATTTTTTTATTGGCATTTGATATGTCATTTTAGCAATTGTTTGACAGTATGTTCTTAAGTAATGAAATTATGGTAAATAGTCATGTCGGAAGACGTAACTTTATTCATTATTAAATTATTGTTTATTAAAAACAAAATATGTTAGTACAATCTAGACAGATTTTACTAATGCATGACTATAATTTTGTATCCATTAGAGACATACAATAATTATTAGAATTTTTTGAAGTGGACCTACCTGAAAAACTATCATAAAATTGACATGTTTAGTGAGACGTTACACTTTTTATAATTTTTCATTTCATAACACAAAATTGAAAGTACCCTTTTGAAACTAACACATCAAACTTGCATACCACTGGTTTTTCAATTTTTTTCATAATGTCGTTTTGAAGTTATTGATTTTTCATTTCACTGGTTTTTCTTAAAATTTCAAGCAATCCAAACCCCTTATAAGAGAAATATTCTAAGTATTTACTGTATGTCATGAAATTTAATAAAAATCACATTTATAGAAACTAGATTGAATTATGCATGTAATGGTAGTATTTGTGAAATGAAATAGCAAATATTGCATTTGATCCAATATGTCCGAAATTGCAAAAAGCTTCAGAAAAAAGCTGGAGCACTGATTTTTGAAGATTTGCAGGTGTTCGGCCGAACATGTTTTTCGGCCGAACAACTATTAGTTCGGCCGAAACGTTAGTTTTAACTGACGGAATAATTGTTCGGCCGAATAAATAGTTCAGCCGAAAATACTTTTGTTTTTTTCTCGTCGGCCGGGAAAAATGCGCCGGTTGAAAACACAAAATTCATATTTATAAAAAAATATGAATTACACATTTTCACATTTTTTAAATCATTCGTATTATACAAATACTCTGTAATTTGTAAGGTATGTACTGCGACTTTTTTGAATATATATATATATATTTTTTTTGTATTTCAGAGCATTTTTAGGAAGATTATTTTTATCTTTGTTGCATTTCTGGGCATTTTTAAGAAGATTTTTTTTTCTTTGTTGTATTTCTGGGCACTTTTAAGAAGATTTTTTTTTTCTTTGTTGTATTTCTGGGCACTTTTATGAAATTTTTTTTGTCTTTGTTGCATTTTTGGAGACTTTTATGAAATTTTTTTTGTCTTTGTTGCATTTTTGGAGACTTTTATGAAGATTTTTTTTTCTTTGTTGCATTTCTAGGCTTCTAAAGTGATTATTTTTTTAATGGTGAATATTCTTGCTAGGGAAAGCTATTATAAGTTTAAGGTACAAATTAAATAATCATGGGCAACAAAAGAAACCGAAGTAGAAAATATGATCGCACTCGAGATGATGCCGAACATTATGCCAAAATAATGAAGCTAAAAGACGCAGATTGCAAGATCAAAATATTACAAATGTTGAGGAAATTCTTGATGATGATATGAATGCTCAAAATCAGATTCGAGAACAAGAAATTGACCAAGGTATGTTCAAATATTGTTTTGTTTTTTTAAATCCAATAATTGTTTTTGTAAATGTTTATAATGTTGAATATGATTTACGAAACACATATACATATTTACTTCATAATGTTGATCAAGATGTTGAAGACATTGATGAAACAAAA
>LPNX010463499.1:0-90782 GCA_001517045.1 Pseudotsuga menziesii | reverse complement strand
ACATTTCTAGATAGACATGGGGTGAGTCGAAATATGCAACTCAATTCCCCAACTATGCTTATGTGTACGAAAAAGGATGTGGTTTAATTGCGACTATGATTCAAATTCATAGGCACAACTTGGGATACACCGATAGAAGAATAATTGAAACAGTAAACACATACGCATTTAGCAAACAATAAACGCATACAAGAAATGCAAGGGGAAAACAGCACTGATAGAGCATCCCTACTCTTTTGGCATAAACAACATGCAGCTTAAAGATGCAGCTTAAAGAAGTAAAAGAGACAGAGGAATCAGATGAAGAAAATAACACTGATCAAAGACTAAACATGGAAATGGAATATTTCAAGATAAGAATGACAAACACAATGAGTTCTAATAAAATTTCAGCAATCTTAGATGAGATCCTAAACAGTCAAATATATCCAGCTGATTAAAACAAAACTTGGGTACACTAAGACTATAGACATAAACATAATACAAACACCAAGTTCGAAAGAATTAAATGACTTTACTATATATCAATCTTAGATAACATAGGAACATTATAACACATACATGACAGGATACTTACATCGGATAGAGATTATATTATATTCAATCAACCACCATTCCTACCCACCACACTATGCTACCAGACAACACACATTTCTGGAATTACCAGTTACAATCAACTTCAATTATTATCCCTGAAATTGCATAGTAGTAATGATTTCTTCAAAGGTTTAGATTTTTCTATCAGTGAAAGAGAGTTAGAACTGACAATTTTAGTCAGTTTAAGAGTGAAGCACAAAAATTTATAGAGTGTTGTTTAGAAGTTAAATGAAAATTGTCACAGACGTACTATGATATTTGAAGATACAGAAGTCAGATCCTAGGCTTCATTTATTAATTTTGCTGATGATCTTTGAAAATTGAATATCATAAATATAGTTAAAAAGTTGAAAAAAAGCCACATCAATAAGGATTATATCAGATTCATAAAAAAATAAAAAATTAATAGAATATAGTGTAGCAGTCATACAAGCAGATACTTTCACAGAGGTAATCCATCAAAAGAAAGGTAAGGGAATTGTGTCTGTTGATTGAGGAGGCCACATATAAATGACAGAGAGTTAGAACTGACAATTTTAGTCAGTTTAAGAGCGAAGCACAAAAATTTATAGAGTGTTGTATAGAAGTTAAAATGAAAATTGTCACAGACGTACTATGATATTTGAAGATACAGAAGTCCGATCCTAGGCTTCATCTAATAATTTTGCTGATGATCTTTGAAAATTGAATATCATAAATATGGTTAAAAAGTTAGAAGAAAAGCCAAAAAAAAGCCACATCAATAAGGATTATATCAGATTCATAAAAAAAATTAAAATTAATAGAATATAGCGTAGCAGTCATACAAGCAGATATTTTCACAGCGGTAATCCATCGAAAAAAAGGTAAGGGAATTGTGTCTATTGATTGAGAAGGCCACATATAAATGACAGAGATAACTGACAATTTTAGTCAGTTTAAGAGCGAAGCACAAAAATTTATATAGAGAACTTAAAATGAAAATTGTCACAGACGTACTATTATATTTTTAGATACAGAAGTCAGATCCTAGGCTTCATCTATTAATTTTGCTGATGATCTTTGAAAATTGAATATCATAAATATAGTTAAAAAGTTAGAAAAAAAAGCCAAAAAAAGCCACATCAATAAGGATTATATCAGATTCATAAAAAAAATTAAAATTAATAGAGAATAGCATAGCAGGCATACAAGCGGATATTTTCACAGAGCTAATTCATCGAAAAAAAAGCCACATCAATAAGGATCATTATCTGGAGATATGCAACATGAACCATGATATTTACTTAGATACATAACTGGTTGAAAGACAGAGCCAAAAACACTGTACAAACTAGAATTATATATCTATATCAACGACCGAAGGGAAAAAATGGTATAAAGTACTCGGTGGGGGTAAAACCTATAAAGACCCAGTTCTCGGTCTATGGCCAAAATAAAAACAACATCATCTTTAAAATACAGTATTCCATATCTAATGGTTGTAGGGCTTAAACCCGAAGTCAAAACTGAATCAAATTCATAAAAAAAAAAAAATTTAATAGAATATAGCGTAGCAGTCATACAAGTGGATATTTTCACAGAGCTAATCCATCGAAAGAAAGGTAAGGGAATTGTGTCTGTTGATTGAGGAGGCCACATATAAATGAAAAAGGAAGTGATCTCATAATAAAAAAGGGATGGAATAAACAGTTTTTTACACTTTATCATGGACTATATCAGCTTTTTTATACAGGAGTAATTCAAAATGATGTAACTCGGAATTTCTGAGCATAAACTATATATTTTTTTCATTTCTAAAATTAGAAGAGGGGCAGATGGGTAGTGTATTTACCTCAGCCGCAGCAACGGGAAACAGAAGGCCGACCGGAAGCAGCAACCAATGTGGAACAAAACCAATGTCACTGCCACCACGACCGCAACAGCTAAAACAGCGAAACAGCTACCAAGAAAAATAGCCACCAGCAGAGAACAGAGGGAAAAAGTCATAGCCACCAGCCGAGACAGAGGAGAGCAAAATGTAACAGGCACCAACGGAGATAAATCGGAACGAAAACGTCTCAGCCCGACAGGGATGAACAGAGCGCATATATCAGATAAACCGCCCGAGCCAGCACAGCGCAGAAACACCACAGCAGACGGTAAAAGCACCGGTACCAACCCGAGAAAAGAGTCGCCCGAACCTAAATGAATAGCCACCACAGCAACCCGAGCAAGAACACAGGAAAAAAAAACACAGTCTCGACCACCAGCGTACAAATGGAGCGCCTCCAATAACATCGATCAAACGGAGCGCCACAAACGTAATCCTCATCCAACGTAAAGCCAAACCATGATAAACATGCCCCTGCAAATAACATGCCCCTGCCAACCAAATCATCATCATCGCGGGCGTAAAAAACGTTTAACAGTAATCTTCCGTTTGTATATATAGAAACTTCTTTCGGCCGAAGAATTATTCGGCCGAACGTTTTTTCGGCCGAATAATTCTTCGGCCGAAAGTTTGTTCGGCCGAATAATTATTTGGCAGAAAAATTAATCAGACCAGCGGTCCTAGCCGAACGTGATTTTCCCGGCAAACTGTGCAAGCCGTTCAGTATGAGGTACGGCGTTAACTTTTATCTTTCGGCCGAAAAAACAAATATTCGACCGAAAATTTTTACATTATTTCGGCCGAAAATATTATTAGTTCGGCCGAAAGATTCTAGAATACGATTTCGGAAGCGCATTTGTCACAGAATAGACACCCAACTTCATGATTTCACCCACTTTCTTTGGACAGCAGTGGGAGTTTTAAATTTTTTGACAACAATAGCCAAAGATTTAGCTACTATGTTTTCATATCTTGGAATCGCTCTAATTTATGCTCTGTAAAATAGTTACCAAACATATCCCATACCTCATTCCTATAATCCCTCATTCTTGGATGTTTGGTTTGATAACTGTCATTCACCTAGTTTATTACAAGCTCTGAATCTCCCATGACTTGTACCCTCTTTTCTCCCATATCCTTCAAAGCATTCAATCCTAGTAATAAATATTCATACTCTACCACATTATTAGTACATTCAAAAGTTAACTTATATGATAGATTCTTAAAATAGCTGACATGAGAAAGAATATATACACCAGCACCGGCACCAACTTTAGCCACAGATCCATCAAAATACATGTTCCAGAGACCCTCTTCATTTTGTTTCTTTTCCAAAGCTTCTTGTCTCTTTGCAAAATCTTCCTCCTCCTTAATTTGAATGGGTGCGGGATTTTCAAGATCATGGGGAAGATCATCATTAAAGAAAATGGAAGATCCCAAGTCAGTATCAACAACATAGATAGCATGATTATCTAGTTTTTCTTGGATGCTAACTACATAAGGTGATATTTTCTCACTATATAACCTTTTATTCCCACCAACCATGGGAATGGTAGCATACGACATATCCATTTGCGAACTTCCTTTCAATTTAGAAGTCCAATACCTTGACAACAATAAACCAAATTTAGGAGGAATTTCTACTATAACAATGTCCATTACCACAATCTTAGATTCCATTTTTGTCAAATTTACCACCATGTCCTTAATCAATCCAAAAAAAACTTCACCTTCCTAGAATCAAAAGAATACAAATATTTATATGGTCTAGTAACTTCTAATCCCAAACTTTCTACTACTCCCTTGGGAATCAAATTATGAGATGCACCAGAATCTAACATAACATTGTGCACAATCATATCATGTACATTTAAAGTTAGGTAAAGAGGAGGAACTTCATCATCATCCACATTTTCAATTTTTGACCCAAAGACAATGGTAGGATCATCATCTGCCACCTCTTAGGATATTTGGTTGAAATTATCCTTGACTCCTGACCATATATGTTATTTTGTCTATTTATTCCCTATTTCGAAACAATTCATTGAAAAGAATGGAAACTTTCACTTTTGAGAGCTTTGTTTGCAAATTGAAAGTTGAAACATCGTTTTCTACATCCACCAGTGCTGGTTGTTTAACTTCTTTTTTTCTAATTTTTTTCAGATTCTTTATATACAATAGGATCTTTTTGTTTTTTATTTTTCTTTTATGTATTCTGTTTGATACTAGAAGGTTGATTTTGATTGAACCTTCCTTTATTTATAGTAACATATCTATTTCTCAATTTGATAGTTTTGTTAACATAATCTAAATCATGCAAATATCTTCTTTTGTATTTTTTTGACTCCTCCTCAAAATCATCATTGTCATCCTCCTAAGAAAACATACTATGCTCTTTCTCTATGAGGTATATTTCAGAATCCAAGTCACCAAAATGGTGAATATGATCCTCAGTAGATTCAGCCTCATCTTCATATACAACATTATTTTCAAGAAAAGGTGATCGTATTTGCTAATCATTTGGACTTCTAGGATTCCTCATACCTCTCGGTCTAATTTGTGGAGGTGGGGTTCTGAAGTTTGGGTTTCTAATTTGAGGTTCATTATGTTCTCTGTTCAATGGTCTATTATCTATAGTCATCCTATCGATAAATTTCTCCGTTGTTTTCAACATCATTTCAAATTTTACTTCATTAGAAGAGGAAACAACAGAAGCAGAAGGAACATTTTATTTTCTAGCTTTCCACATTCTTCTTTATTTTTTCACTTTCCATCATATCATATTAGCTTCCACTTCTAAAGCATCTTGAAACATAATAGGAATACTTGTTGATTTTCTCTCTCACAATAGTAATGCAAAGTCGCCATCAAAGGCATCATCATAATGGATTTTTGCAGCGTCTACAAGGGGTTTAATGCAGGAATAGAGTTATACACCCTCATAAATTGACTAGAAATCTCGTGGACAGATTCAAAACCTCCTTTATTAAGATTCTTATATTGAGAAAGCACCTCCAAAGGGATTTTCTTATCATCCCATCTTTCTAAGAATGAAGTTTGGAAAGCTTCAAATGTGGCAATGGACCTAGTAGGTAAATCTCTAAACCATTTCTTTTTATCTCCTGAAAAACATAGTACAAACAACCTCATCTTAACATCATCATCATCAACCAACTCCAATTCTACAAAATCATCAAATATATCAACATGCTGTCTTGCTCTCAAATTTCCATCCCCATCATAGAAGGTATTTTTTTGGGAAATTTGTTTAGGAATGCAATACAACAGGTAAGGCCAATGGAGCAAACCTAGCATCCATTTGCCTAGGTGGATTTGGAACACAAGGAGGATATTGAAAAGGTGGAGGGTTTTGAACAATTGGTGGGATATAAGGCTGCAAGTTTTGAACAAAAGGGTATCTCTCTTCAATTTTCATGAAGTTTTGAAGGTTTTTCCAAAGAGAATTAGGAATATATGATTCTAATCTACTAGGATTAATTTCAGTTTCCTTCAAACTAGATTCATATTTTGATCTCAAAAAGGACCTTTCAACATTTGTTTCCCACCCAAAACACTAAATGCTATGAAATTCTTGAGAAGACGATGTACCAAATTGAAAATTATTTATTTGTTCTTTTCCCCTACTTCTAAGCAATCTTTCTGGATTTTCCACACCTTGTAAAATATCAATGTCAGGATTACCTCATGTATGTGACCTCTTGGAATCCAGGATTCCTTCTAAAATATCTCTTAAAATCAATGTGGAGTCACCAGGGAAAATGTACAACCTATTTCAAATGCAGAAGTCTCTATTTGGCCACAGAAACAATTTCTTCTTGGGAGCTTTTTCATCTCTCCTAGGGTTGAATTTCACTTTCGTCCCAAGCAACGAAACCAATTTGTTAGAACTCATAATTGTACCTAGGTTGTAGAATTTAAATCCAAAGGTAATAGTAGAACCACTTTAAGAAAGGAAGTTGGCTTCCTCCTTTTTAGAGAGGTATCTCTCACTGATTTTTAATAGGGAAAGATATAAACTAAAATAAAATTTAGATTATTTTTGTGGTTGAAACAAGGAAAGCATACATTGGTCTATGGAGTCACAAAAATATATGAATCACATAATAGTTTGTAGGTGAAATTTTACAAAGGAAAGGTAGCACTTGGTTACAGTCAAAATGTTGTTGGTCTAGTGATAAAGAAGAAAGAATGATAGTCCATCAATATAGAGCACTGAGAAGATGAATTCTGCATCAACTTTGGTAAGAAATATTGGTGAATACTTGAAACAATATCTAGAGCATAACAATATGAATTCTAAACAATTACACACTCATTCCAAATTTGAAGAACAAGTAATGACAAGTTTAAAAGGGAAGACATGCACATGGGAAAGTAAATAATAGACTGTAACTACAAAATACATAGGAATCTTTGTAGCAACATGTCAGTGTTTGGCTCTACAATTTTATTAACGATACATCTCAAAATGCATAACACAAAATCTCACAAGTTCCAACTTGGTATTCCTCTATTTAGGGTATATTTATAGTATCATTGGATCCCGATACCAACCTCGAAACATAGCCAAAATTAATTACAATGTGGTTCAAAATCCTAACAAACGCTTATCTGGAAGATTCGCCATAATCACAAAAACAAATCAGGAAAGCATGCTCGAACATGCATGGTGGATCAATTTGGGAATTTTGACATCAAGGAATCAGGATTGCTTGCTGAAAATGATAGTCAGAACCTATATGTTCAGTCTGCAACATTTTTCTACATCCTTTCATCTTGAGACATTGAAATCATTTTAGACCTCTGATCTTCATCTACTTAGATCCTGACTGTTGAATAATTCCCTATCACGCTCCAAAAAATGACCTTCGCATCTTCAGTTTTCGAGCATGATATCAAATGGGGGGGAAATTTCATTTACACATGTTTCTCATCGCGCAGACACTCTCCAACTTTGAGTGTGCAAGTTCACCCAACAAAATCAATCTAGATCGTGGATCTAAAATCCACCTCGATCTCAACCGTTAAATTTTGTTGGGCCTACCGAATTTCAGTGATCTGAGGGATTACTTTCTCCATGCATGTTGCATCAGTGAAGTTGCTCTTCGTCGTTGATATTACTCCACCATCATTCCTAGCCATTGAAACATGTGGCCCTTTAAACAATTCTGCAAATCTAGAAAGTTACTCTCTTCATGCAAGTTTTGGAAGCGAAATCCACCTCCGTCATGGATCTTTATTTGTCGCTGATATGGGCCATTGAAATCCGTGAGCCCACCAAGTTATGCATATTGGGATGTCTTCTTATCTCATGCACATTTTATCCTTTTCCACACTGTCGATCTCAAGCAGAGACCTTCCCAGTCGTTGATCTAAGGTCTGTGGAAAGAGGAAAGCAATCTTCTACCTTTCCTTGTGTCTTCAGATTTTCAATGTTTTCTTGATGTTTTCCTTTGATTTATGCGAGATCCCTTTGAACCGTAGATCTTGCAGATCGTGGAAAGTGAAACATCAACTTTTCTCGAAAAAAATATTTTGGTATCATGTTTTCTGATCTCCACCCTTCTACTCTTTTCCAAGTTTTTGGTCTTTGGCAGTATTTTTCCATATTGTAGATCCTATGGATCATGGAAGGAGGAAGTTCTAACCTTTATGACCCACTCTTATGTTTTTCGCTTTCCTCCTTTCTGCAAAATAGTGGAAAACGAAAGGAGGAAATACCAACTTTATAAAAATATTTTTGGACTTTCCTGCTTCCACACCTTTATTTCCACTTTTTAAATTCTCGCTTTTTCTGGGTCATTGATCTTGGACTGCAGAAAGTGGAATTCGGGTTTAGCCAATTTTTACAACCAAGATTTGTCTTTTTTAGCCTTTTTTATCTCTATTTTTCCTTGGTGGAAATGAATTAATGCCTTTTATCTTCTGTTATGTGCATCCAAGCTGTCCATTCCATACAGAGCTTTATTAAAATCCTTTAAGGTCTTATCATATGAAGATTTACAAGCCTTATCCTTTCTTTCACTGGTCTGATTCTTCGCCAAACACTCAGTCCAAAAATAGTGCTAACAATTTGTTGAAAAGGAACTTTTTTATTCATGGAACTATCCTTTTGTTAATATTTTATGTTCTTCCCCTTGAGGTTTGGTAAGTTTTCCTGGTGGTTTTTTCACTATGGAAAGGAAATTGCTTCAGTAGTGTCCAAAAGATGTGTTATAGAAAAGGAAATGTGTTAGCAGGTTTGGTGTAAAATATTTATCATCTCATTTCATCACAGTTATTTGGAGAAACTTCTAGGATCTATGCAACACACTCCTAAATAAGGTACTTTTTTGTTGTGGTATATATTTTAATTTCCTTCTCTCATTGTTTGCTCATAGATACTGCTCCCAATTTTGACACTATAGAATATGTAACCCTCATTAACTCTATGAAATGTTGTATGTTCTGATGTTATAGAAATCCTCAGGGAATGGCCATGTTCACCATAAAATATTAGACCCTGGTTCCAAAATTTTAATGTCCCTTTTTAATATTTTTTTATTAAATGACCAATTTTTTACTTTTTCCGCAATTTGGACCCTTGACAGCTATTTTTTATGTCTAGGTCTATAAATTGGCCCAAATTCTCCCAAATATTTTGAGAAGGTGTATGAATGATATTAATACTTGAATATTATGTTGATGTATGATTTATAAACCTCCAATCACTTCTGAAAACTAGTTTTATATTCTAAATAAAGTAGGAATCTTTACTAGCAAATTGGGGTTCCAATCTCCCCTGGGTAAATGCTATAAATGGCTTCTCAAATGCTCCAAAAACCACTCGAATTTATGAATGGAAGTATGGGACATGTAAAGGAAATCAATATGAACTCATATGCATCACCATTCAAATTTTAATGCCTGTTATAACTACCTTAAATGAAATTCAAAATGACTAGTTTCAACCTTGGGGGAAATGATAGGAAAACTTCTCCAAATGCTTTGAAACTCAGCAAAATAACCCCAAATTATTATATACTGAACATTAAACTAATATCATCGATAAAACATTCGTATTTTACTTATCCATTCGAATCTATCAACATTATATTGGTTGACAACAAGGTAGTGGCGAAATGGCACTATTTCTTCATTGTTTAACATTTATACATGAAATATTTTGGGTATTTTTACCTGAGAGTATTCTGAAATTTAAAAACATAAATAAAAGTACATTCATCCATAAACAATTATTATTTTACTTATACATTCTAATCCATCAACATCAAATTGATTCACAAGAAGGTAGTGGGGAAATGGCACCATTTCTTCATTAATTAACAGTTTTACATGAAATATTTCAGTATTTCGAATTGAGAGTATTCTAAACTTTAAATACAGATCATTTACATCATAACATAAAATAATGGGGCATTATAATATCCCCCCAAATAAATCAATAGCTCATCCAAAGTGCAATCCCTCCATGAGCGAGAATATGCCATAAAAACAGGAAATGCTTGAGAGAAAGTGATGCAATAGAAGGAACCATGAGTTGCCATATAGATTACTCCTGCAAATAAAATTCCATTAAATATCCATGAAATACCTGAGTGGCCTCTCCAAACACCAACTTGGATGGGAATCTTTCACCCTCGAATGGGCTAAGGCAAGAAAACTAGTCATCCACTGGCTCTCACAATTCACAATTGACAATTTATCAAATGAGAAAAAGCTATTCTCTTGATTTATTCCTATATTTTATAAACATCCTTATCCTTCCAAGGTTACCAATCCATCCACAAACTCAAACCAATTCGAATTTGGGTGTGGGCTCATGATTTGCCATGTGTTGTCCCTTTCTTAGCCTTCCATCTTCCCCCAATTTGAGTAGGAACCCATTGAGCTTCCCTAAATCACATGAGTTCCCTATTGGATGCTCTATTTCAACATGACATTTCATATTTTTTATATTCCNTCATAGGTTTCATAGCATCTTCATCATTGTTGTCATAGAGCTAGGGAATCTAGTCCAAGTGTCTCACTAGCTCCAAAATGACTCTTCCTCTCCCATGTAAGTGAAATTTCTTCCAAATTCGACCTATGATGTATATTTCCAACTTTATTATCCTTTTAACTCATCCAAGAACATTTATTCTTACCATGGATTCGAAATTGCAAGACGAGGATGCCATCTGACACATAAATTCTAGCTTGTATGGGACCCATAGTCTCCGTGTGTCTCCATGCTCCATTGCCACTTCAATTTTCTCTTGTATTTATTTATTTATCTCCTTTATTAAATATTTATTGCATTATATTTTTTAAACATCATTCATTACCCCCCTTATTCCAAATCTCAAAGCTTCCACCCCCAACCTAGGAAACTAGTAATTTTTCTCCTTGGCAATTATTTGACCCTTAGCATCAATTTGACAAACTCTAATGAATATGGAAAATTTGATTAGGCCATTGTGACTCAATAAAAAATTATTTACATTTCAAATCCTCCCTTCCCAATATTGTGTGTCCTCAACCAATTTCAAACATGGGTGTTGAAGAACCTTCTTTCTGTATGATTCTTTGAAGTTACCACTGAGTTTCCCAACTTTGAGTCTTTGATATTCCATGCATATTTGAGAGAGGAACCACCATGATTGCTACTGCACCAATATAATTAAAATCAATTTATTAAGTGGGGAATCCATCTCCCATACTACTTGTTTCCCAAAAAAATTGAAATCAATGAGACTAAAAAATACCCCAAGGTCCCATTGCTTGTATTGCACTCCAACAATTAAGAGTTCTCACCAATCCATACCATTAGGAAAGAGAATTCTGAGATCCAATTTTCTTTTATTCATTCTTCCAAACATCATGAGTACATAATATATATCATCAAAGTACATAACAACGTAATAAAAATTTACGTCAAGGAGGCGCCTCATCAAAAAATCATGAAAGTGCTTATACCTCCAAGTAAGTAGACCACCATTTTCCAAGTGCATACAAGATTCAAGTGACCAACCAAATATGCTCCAATGACATAGGTGAGTATCCCATGTCCCATAATGCTGCTCCAAAGATATATAATGTGCATCAATATAATCAGCCATGTGTTCTTTCATCCAAGGAGTGAATAAAGAACCTCCACCAAAATCTAAACCAAATAATGAGCAAAAAAAACAAGGAGACTTCAAATGACTCAAAGAAGTATCACCCATACATCCATGAATGACATAATAATAAATATATAACAAAGTATGTGGTTGGACACAAAAAATTTCTCCAATCATAAATCTATTCACCCCATTGTTGGATGAATTTCCTCCAACATCAAATGAACCAATTGTTGAGCAAGAGAAACCATGAGTCTTCAATTGACTCAAATGCATATCATAGGTGCATCCATGCAGATGTGTATCATCAATAAGTAATAAATGATTCTATTGCAAATGTGAATAAGAATTTTCTCCAACCATGTCATCATGAAAAGTAAATCTAGGAGTTCCATACTCCTCATGTGGCACCATAAAAGAATCCTTTCACCCATACTTCATTGAGACTAATGCTGCAAAACATGGAATCATAGGATGTAGGAGAATGTACTACCTCACCCAAATGATCAAAAATTGCAGAAGTTTCATCATGGGAAGGATCCATATGGGTAGTATCATGCAGCTCCCTCAAAAGTGTGAAACCTTTTTCATAGATTGGTTCCAATGTAGAGCAATCACACTCTTCTTTAAAAATTGCATAACCTTCATAAAGAGATAATTCAAGTTCCTCTTCCACCACATCAAGTTTTTGGATCTCTGTAATTTCATCTTCAAACACATCAAGCACATTCAAATTTCCAGATTTTGCATGATCCACCATGTCACGAGAATCCTCCAAACAATCTACAATTTGACAATATGAAACATAGGAGGAAAAACAAGTATCTTGCAACTTTTCAAGAAGTTGCTCATTTTGAATTGTGAGCTTATGATTATACTCATTATTCTTCAAGTATGCATCATGTAACAATTCATTAAGCTCAAACAAATTTTTCTATCAAAAATCAAAGACTTGAAATTACCTTTGATGTGGCACATTTCTCTTTGAATATTCTCCATGTCTTCAAGGAAGGATGTTTCCTCCAATGAAGTAGCTCTCCAACAAGAATTTGACACTAATGCTTGAGTTTCATGGATTATTATAAGGGACTCTTGGATATTTTTTTCATTCATATTTGAGGACCCTTCAAGAAAATGAGGCTTTTGAAAATGAACCTCCTCATCGTCTTCCTTCTTGCTTGGACCAAAATTTATGAAGCTCAAGTGGTGATGGGTAAGTTCATCTTGTTTCTTCTTCAACAAATACAAGGTCTTATTTTTCATGTTTAATGGAAGTTTCAATTACAACAACACTTTCAAAATCGATCTCTATGTCACCAACATAGAGGTGTGAGCAACCATCAGTAGGTACTCCTTCATAGTTCGAGCATCCATCAGTAGATGCTCTCTGTTTCATTTTCAAGGTAGGACATGTATTTAAATGATATTCAATATTTTCAATAGAAAATTCTTCATAATCATGTGATGTCACTTCATATTTTTCAGAGTCACTTGGAAGTGACTTTTGATCCTCATAATGTAATTCTTTTTATGTTTCACCACCCACAGAACTTGGTGGCTCCTTGGTCTCCTCCATACTTGTGAATTGTTGATTATTCCTTAATGAATTCACATTTGAATTATTTTTCCTAATTCATTCAACCAATCATAAAAGTCTTCAAAATAAATAGTATTATGTGTATCTCCATCATGGAAACTTCTACTACCCCCTTCTTCCAGCTTACCCCTAAGTTGGACATCCATCAATTCGAATCCTTTCATAAGATGTTGGGTCATGTTATTTTTTATTTCATAGAAGGGAGGTTTCATTATTTTTATATGCTCCTTGCCATCATATGAGGTTCCATTTTCATCCCTAGTCATAGTTTTCTCAAAAAAATGCCTTCTTCTCCTACTTTTTTTTTCCCTTCAACAAAATCACTTTTGGTTTTCAATATCTAATGGTGGTCCCTAAATTTGTGCCCTCATAAATATCAGACCACATCATGTGCCAATATCATGCTTTTATACCATTGTAATTTCCCTTTTTAAGATGTTTTATTAAATGACCGATTTTTCACTTTTTCCCCAATTTGGACCCTTGACTAGTTTTGATGTCTAGGTATCCAAATTGGCCCAAATGCTCCAAAATATTCTGAGAATATGTATGAATGATATTATGACTTGAATATTATGTTAATATATTATTTATAAACCTCCAATCACTTCTAGAAACTAGTTTTATATTTTGATCAAAGTAGGAGTCTTTACTAGCAAATTGGGGTTCCAATTCCCTCTGGGTAAATGTTGGAAATGGCTTCTCAAATGCTCCCAAAACCACTCTAATTTATGAATGGAAGTAGGTTAAATGTAAACAAAATAAATATAAACTCATATGCATCACCTTTCAACTTTTAATTTATTCTATAACACCCTTAAATAAGATGCAAAAACACTAGTTTCAACCTTGGGGGAAATGATAGAGAACTTATCCAAATGCTATGAAACTCGACAAAATAAATCCAAATGCTTATATACTGAAAATTAAACTAATGTAATCCAAAAATAAAATTCCATTCATCCATAAATCATCATCATTTCACTTATGCATTCGAATCTATCAACATTATATATTGGTTCACAACAAGGAGTGAGGAAATGGCATTGTTCTTCATTGTTTAACATTTATACATGAAATATTTTGGGTATTTTGACCTGAGAGTATTTTAAAATTTAAAAAAATAAATAAAATTACATTCATCCATAATCCATAAGTATTTTACTTATCCATTCTAAACCATCCACATCAAATTGATTCACAACAAGATAGTGGGGAAATGGCACTATTTCTTCATTGATTAACATTTTTACATCAAATATTTCAGTATTTTGACCGGAGAGTCTTCTGAAATTTAAAAACAGAGAATTTAAATTATAACATAAAATAATGGTGCATTATAATCTCCCTAAAATAAATCAATAGCTTACCCAAAGAGAAATCCCTCCATGAGCAAGAATACACATAAAAAATAGAAATGGTTGAGAGAAAGTGTTGCAATAGAAGGAACCACGAGCTACCCTATAGCTTACACATACAAATAAAACTACATTAAATCTCCATGAAATACTTTAGTGGCCTCTCCAAACACCAACTTGGATGGGAATCTTTCTCCCTCGAAATTGGATAAGGCAAGAAAACTAGTCATCCACTAGTTCTCACAATTCACAAATGAGAAAAAGCTATTCTCTTAGTTGATTGCTATATTTTATAAACATCCTTAGCTTTATAAGGTTACCAATCCATCCACAAGATCAAGCCAATTCGAATTTGGGTGTGGGCTCAAGATTTTCCATCTGTCCTCCCTTTCCTAGCCTTCCATCTTCCCCCAATTTGAGTAGGAACCCATTGAACTTCCCCAACTCACATGAGCTCCCTCTTGGATGCTCTATTTAGACCTGACATGTCAGATATGTCATATTTCATCCTTCAGATCTGATTTGTGTCATAGGTTTCATAACATCTTCATCATTGTTTTCATATAGCTAGGGAATCTAGTCCAAGTGCCTCACTAGCTCCAAAATGACTCTTCCTCTCCCATGTAAGTTACATTTCCTTCAAAATTAGACCTATAATGTATATGGCCAAGTGTATTAGCATTATAATTCATCCAAGAACATTTAGGCTTCCCATGGATTCGAAATTGCAAGAGGAGGATGCCATGTGGCACATAAATTCTAGCTTGTGTGGACCCCATGGTCTCCATGTGTCTCCATGCTCCATTTCCACTTCAATTGTCTCTTGTATTTATTTATTTATTTACTTTATTAAATATTTATGCCATTCTAATATTCAAATATCATTCATTATACCACTTACTCCAAATCCCAAAGCTTCCACCCCCAACCTAGGAAACTAGTAATTTTCCTCCTTGGCAATTATTTGACCCTTAGCATCAATTTGACAAACTCTAATGAATATGGAAAATGTGATTAGGACATTGTGACCCAATGGAGAATTTGGGACATGAAAAAAAGACAGATAAAGACATGGGTGAATTAAAATCTAAACAACCCTTTTGACACAATGTCGAGCCCTCTCCAAATGAGGTCCCTAGCTCAAAACCCACTAACTAGCCATCATACCCAATTTAAACTCAAAATGACCCTTAATGAGGATTAGGGACCTAAATTCATGCTATCAATCTGGATTATCAATATAAATCATCATTTTTATATTGAACATACCATGTTTGAGGCCACCTTTGCTTTGAAATTATTATGAATTTAGTAACAGGGGAAAGAATATGGCCAAATCCGAAACACTTACTTCCTAGAGAACCTTGTTTTTTCGAGACTTGTCCACGCTCTTGATGGAAAAATACTCAATTGTTTTCTTCTTTCTCCTTTTGTAAATAGTCTGAATCAAATGACATTGTCAAAAATTAATACCCCAAAATACAGAGTTTAGCTATGAGATCCCAGAGAAATAAACTTGAAAAATATGAAAAAATTAAAAACAAATGGATGGAAATGGAATGAAATACATACCAAGTACATATCCCATGTGATGGCCTCAGCCGGTAAAGTATAACTATCTGATACAAAAAAATGACATATATCCGAGGAGCATAGGCCCCTTATTTATATAATTGCTAGGGCATTTATATTGATTTGGTGGCCTTATTCACCTATCACGTGCTTCAATTAAAAGCATTATCCACCTATCCGTTGATAGGGAGAGGTAGCAAACCATAGAGATTTGTTGCTAGAACACTCGTCACCTGGTTCCCGGATCCAACTAGATTAGTGTAGGATGCATTGAATCCACTTATGGTACGAAAAATAAACCAATATTTTCTTGGGCACCATATGTGGTACTACTTCATATCAAATGATTGAAATTTTCTTCCCAATAAATTGTATAATACTACTAGCTAATGGTAGCGATGAAGGAGATCAAGATAAATATGAGGCAAATAGCGAGGGTTTGTAGCATCCACAAGCACCAACAATGTTCAAGGATCTTAACAGATCAATGAATGCACAATACTATGAATTCCTTTACCTTTGAAAAGTAGTAGAAGCGGGAGAATCAATACAAATACAAATCAATATATATATTATGCCATTTTTCTTATTTCAAACTTTGTCATTTTTCATTTTTTTCTTTAGAAGACTTTGTCATTTTTCACTTTTGACTTTAGAAGGATTAATATGGACCAACCTTTCATAGCTATCTCCTGCCTATTTTCTTAAGAGGATAATCACAAGAGCGTTGTTAGGGGAGGACAATAGAAATCATTCAAGGTGCGATGAATGATATATATTTAGCTTGATTGTTTTTTGGGAATATAATAATAATATCAAATATTGTATTGTTGTTTAACATGTGTTTTAATGGTCAAGGCCATCTTAATAATTTAAGTTCAAATTTTATTGGACACAAATTCATGGATTATAAGTTCATTGAGTTAACAAGTTTCAAATTAAACATTAATTCAACAAAAAAATCGTTATAAGGTAGCATCATGTAAAAAAACCATTTTTCACAAATATATTATTGTTTAAGATGTGTTCTAATGGTCAACATCATATTAATGACTTAAGTTCAAATTTAAATGGACATGGAACCATCGATTATTAGTTCATTGATTCAACAAGTTTCAAATGAAACATTAATTCAACAAAAAATAATTATAAGGTAGCATCATGTAAGAAGATCCATTTTTTCCCAAATATATTACGTCTCAAGGAGAACCAAAAACAAATGGAGGCACAAATTCATTAGAACTTAAAAACTAAGTCAAGATAGTTTTGCTCATGTATTTAATTCTTATATTCTTTTTTACTACTATAGTTTAGCTTTTAGTTATGTTATTTTAATATTGTTGGCTTGTACCTTCTTTTTTATTACATTGTAAGTTTTTTTATTGTGCAAAGAATTGAGAAGACAATGCTCAAGTTCATCCTGGTCATCCATTTGCAAGATGATCTTAGCCATTAATTTGTTGAATTATAACTTCATTTTCATATTTTTCCCATTATGCATGCAACAACTATTAATGTGTTCTACTACATGCAATAATTATCTTGTCTTGTTATTAACATATAGTCATTGCATGCACCCATATTTTCCATTCTCTCTTTTTTACCTCTATAAAAGAATTATTGTGGCAACCCCGGTCTAGAACTTGGATTTCATAAAAATGTGGAGGGAGTTCTTTGAATCCAACCCACTCATCATTGTGCCTAATGGGAATCCATCTAATACCATCATTGTTCCCAAGGGTTCTAACTACAAGCTTTATATTATAAACAACATCAATAACATCCATGGCCCAAAGCCTCTTACATCACATTCAAGGAAAATGATTGTCATTGCTTTGGTTACAAGTTATATGAGAAGAAATATATCTACAAAATTTACAATTCTTTCTTTGTAAGTATGAAGGTATCCATCCCTTTACTATAAGGTTGAAGCTTTCACAAGGTTGAGCTTTATTGCAAGATCTTTCATGTTTAGGCCTAATGTAGTTTGTTCGATGCCATACCCATGCCGATCAAATACTATAACCATTGCATTCTATGAGACAACATTTCATTCTGGCTTCTTTTCAAAAAACAAACGAGCATTGAAAATGCTTCCACTTTTAGCATACATGTCAAGAAGGGTACTCCCAACAGATACATCTAACTCGAAACCTGATTTGATTATATGTTTGATTATATAAGAATGGATCTGCTTACCCTTTTCCATGACAAGCTAGAGCATGCCTGAAGAACAATGGAGAAGGTAAAATAGTCTGGTTTGAGTCTTATCTTTGTATTTTAAAAAACACTTTATGTTCTTCCTACCCATATCCATTCTATGCACGTCCTGCAATCATCCTATTCTATTTAACCACACTCTGGCTGGGCATTTTTGCAAACTACCAATGTGCATATTCTGGCCTTCCATTTTTGGCGCAGACACTGATTATTGCATTCCACTACACCACATTTCTCTCATGAATTTTCTCAAAGATTTAAAGCAGGCCATCTATTCTACAATTGTGGGAAACCTGAAATCATGGTTTTCCATGACACCATATTTCATTCGGGAATTTTGTCAAACACATTGCAACAATCCTCTGCATAGCCACATTTTGCGTACATAGTTATAAGGAAATTCTTTATAGTAACATGTGAATTAAATAGATATTTAATCACATAGGCATGTACCTCCCTCCCCTACTCACCATCTGCAAGGCTAGCACAAGAACTCAAAAGTGTTGCGAAGGTTGAATACCTCGACTCCACCCCTTCGCTTTGCATTTACACAAAACACCTTATGGCCTCTTTACCTTTCCCATCTCGCACAGATCCTGAAATAATTTTCCTCCAAGAAACCAAGTTCCGTTCAGGCATCCTGTCAAACATTCGCATGAATCATCAATTCTTCCATTTTGAGCATTTGCTACAAAGATTTCAGTACAAGACACCACATTTTGTTAAGGCATTTTTCCAAACATTTGGCGTGCATCTTATATTCTCCCATTTTTTACATACATAATAGAGAACCCCGTGCCCAAATAGTCATCGACCTCAACCCCGGTTTTTATCATGTGCATGTGGATATTCCTGCCCGATGTCAAGTCTTTAGTATCGACATAGGCTGTCAAGATATGGTAATACCTTTAAGTGTCTACTTTTGTGCCAAACAAATATCTGATTGCCTCACGTGCATCGCTCACCTCAAAACAAAGAGCTAGAAGAAGATAGAGCGGGAAAAAATAAGAAGATGAAAATGAAATCAACCAACCAAACTGGCTTGCTTGGAGAACATTGACAATCCAAAATCGGTGGTATTGAGAGTTGAATCGTCGTACATACTGAAAACAGTGAGTTATTGGGATTCAAATGCATAACACCCAGAGAATGGTAGGCTTCCACCATGCCCACAGTGGTCCTAGTGAGCTCAATAGCCTTCCTCTCTATATAATGTCCTCTCTAAATGGTCATGGAAAGAACTCCCCACCAATGCACAATTCCATGATGAGATGAATGAAGGACACATCCTTGTACACCCTCTTTATGGTAACCACATTGTGATGCCTGGCTAGATGATGCATTATCTAAATCTCCCTTCTCTCATTCTCCATGTCCTTGATGGAAAGAATCTTCCTCTTGGAAATAGATTTGCAGGCATATGGATTATAGGTTCCCTTCGTGATAAAAAATAAATTATACCGAACTACACTTGGCCCGTTCTCCTTCCCAATGTGTACAGATCCCTAACTTGCTCAGTCTTTTGCTGCAAAACACACGTAGTGTGTGATAGGGATATCTCTCCAAATTGCTTATGTTGTTGTGGGGGATTATGTCGAATGATCCAGAATACCAAAAGTACTAGGTGGACTAGTGGCTTCGCATAAGCTTGAGATGTTGTGGAAGAAGAGGAACCTTCCAAATATGGTATTTAAACTATAAATCCATAGTCACCTTGATAATAGACCTCAACATTGAGATTAAAAAAATATTCTCGAGATTCAATCAAATCTTATGGTGAAATCATTTAACTCAATGGGAATTGGACCTAAAGGAAGAGTTGTCCTCACACTTGATCCAAAGACTCTGGTGTATGTGGAGGAAATAAGTAGTAGTAGCCAAATTTACCATCTTTAAAGCAAGGGTAACAAAGTTATAGTGCATATTTAATGGCAATAACAAAGTTTCCCTGCAAATACTCTAGAGGAAAACTAATCATCTACATCTAGATAGGGAGTACTAAAGATAGCATTTCAATGCACAAGTGGAATCATTGTTGTGATGTCCTCATAAAGAATTCAACTAGGATACCATTCAGAATGACACTCTATGTTGAGTGTAGAGATAAATTCAAGGATAAAAATATCCTTATCAATATAAGGGTGAATTGCCACAATGTCTCATAGGAATGAACCCCAATGACCAATAATACATACATTTAGGATTATACTTATCATAATAATATATTTATCATTTAATGTCTTTCATAACTTATATTTACCCTTACACATCAACCCATCGACTTGGTTGTATTCCTCCTTGACTCTAGAGGGAAAGTTTAAAAGAAAGTCCCAAGGTGAACTTATCAATGTAGATAGAAAATAAGGAGGGCTTCTTAAATTTCAAATTAAAGTCCAAAAGTGTACCTTCAAAGGAGATGACCTTCTCAAGGGATAATCCTCCATCAAGGACATTAAAAGGAGGGTCCCTAATGGAAACATAGACATTTTAGGGATGGAACTAGCATTGGTTATGTTATGTTATGTTATGTGTGAAGAAAAAATAACATATTATTACACACAAAAAGTTGGGTTTGTTTAGGTTATGATTAAAAGAAAGTTGGAGCATTTGTTGATTGTATAACTACCATAGTCATTAGAGGTTTGAGTTGGGTTAATTTTAAAACATTGTCTTGGTATCCTGAAAATGACATTTGAGATGGGTTTCAAATTTGTTCAGATTTGATATAATGAAATTGAAAGAGAAGAAGCCCCAAAAAAAGGGACATATAAGGATCCCTAGAGAAGGTCTAATGAGAGAAGAAGGGAGAATGAAAAAGTGTAATTTGGGTAATAGTTATGATTCAAATTTGTTTTTATTAGTAACACATTTATTATATTATATTGATAAAAAAAACGTTGAGGATATGCTTAGGTTGTAAGGTTAAGAAGAATTTGTAAGTACATATTAATGTAGTATGGGGTTCATAATTCTCATAAGAAAACCAATGAATTTTATAAATACTAAAAAAAGGAGAAAAATAGTACATTGATCTATACAATATAGTGATCTTTTTAGCTTGGTGCAAGGATCACACAAATCCAAAATTGTTTCTTACAATTCTTTTGTACGTGATTTTTAAAGCAATTTAAATATAGTTATTTCTATCATACACATAATATATCAAGAAGTCACTGAACAAAAACAAATCGATGAGACTCTCTTACATTGTATTATTACTTATAATTATCTTTCTATTACCAAAAATTCTTATAGAAGGTACATCGTTTCATTAATGGCATGATTCTTTGTTGATGCAATGATGTTCAGAGCATTTGCCATCCCTAGTTATAAACTTATCTATGTATTTGGATATCCACATGATCCTAGTTGTTTCCACTTGAAGGTCAAACACTGTATAAATATCATACACTTCAAATCATCAATAGAATTGTTTATGAGATATTGTTGTTAGATCATTTTGTTTAAGATATTATCACGGTTTGGATTAATTTAGGCTTCAAATAAGCTACACTAGTATTCACATGACTAGTTCAGAGGTTCATGTAAATTCTTTTGAACAATAGGGTCAATGTTTTTTGGATTTATGATATGAGAAAACTATAAGTATTAATGTTTTCCACAAACTTCATTTATTTCCTTAGTGTAGCAATCTTTACTTGATGGCTAATAATTGGTGTTGAATTGCTTGGAAGATATTTTTAAATAAGAGTGGGAGGTATAGACATCCAGAATTTTGTTTGAGGGATATATATGTCATGTACAAGTATATCAACTCCTTAAACTAGTGAACCTCGGTATCAATGTTGTCACCTTGGATTTTAAGAGTTACTTCTGACATTTTGGATTTACATATGAATATGTCCATAACTACAAGTTTTGTTGTAATAACATCTTGAAAGAGATTTCTACGACCATATGATGTTTTATGACTTGAGGAGGTGAAAATATGAATTGGATTTTATTCTTATTTTGTATTCAATTCCTCTTTCTATATGCCTTGGACTTCAATTTCATTTTTCATCTCTTTATTATCTTCATGATGTTTTTCTCATATTATTTTTCTATTATTATTATTATTATTATATGAGAAACAAAATTTAGAATTAAACATAATACATTGTTATAACCAGAATTTAAAATTTGAAAGAGATTTTTATAATTTGTGCATTTTTTTTGTTTTTAAAGTGAATATATTTTATTTATTTGTAAAAGAAAAATTATAAACCTATAATTTGCATTACACCAATACATGTATCTACTTTAATCTTATTTAAAGCATATTTAATCCTAAAATGATAATAATGATGTTAATCCTACCATAAGTGTAGGAAATGTATATCAAATGTGGATAAAAATTGACATGAATACTTATAAATGAAGTTATGCACCTTTGAGATGAAAAAGATCACATAGTTTGGTTGATGATTTTTAATGTACAATGTATATTATTTTAAAATTTCCTTAAGTGGTATGGCTCTCACATGTTCACATTTTCCTCAAAATATTTGAATCTAGTCATCCCCTTACAATTGCCATTGTCTTAAATTTTCAAATTGCATTAAATTCCACATCATTGTGCTATTATAAAAATTGACAAAAGATCGTGAAAAAATCTAATTAGTAGGCACTTACATGATAATGTCAACAAAGTGAATTCACATAGTTCCAAGAAGTGTGTTCTAGAGTTCCAAGATACATTGCACATGTATGATGTTTTTCCTTTGTTTGTCCAATTTTACATGGACACATATAAGTCCTTTGTGGCCTTATCCCTATGATTTCATAGAAGATGGATGATCTTGTAATAATTTCAAGATGAATGTCCTACACCATGTATAAACATAAAAGTGAATTTCCATATCGATGGTCAATATGGTAGGCATTTTATATTTCCATGAAGCTCCCTACTCTTTTTTATCCTTTTTTCATCATGTGATAGATGTTTGTAATGGAGGTTTTTTGTTTCTTTTTATCCATGGGAAGTAAAAAGAATGTATTTTGGGTATTGACTACAATCACTACTACTATATTACTTTTAGTTGTAATGTGAGTCAAGAAAAAAAATGTAACCACTCCTTCAATGTTCCACCACCACTAGACCTTACAAATGGAATAGTCATCATGTCAACGAGATATGATCCTATAATGGGGATGTTTCTTGGTGTCCAAGAAAGGGTTGATACAAAAATACAAGTTATTGTCCCATAATATTTGTCTTTGGATCTAGTGGTCCATACATGGGACCTTGGACCACCACACAAGTTCTACAAAGGGAATCTTTGGAATATGAGTGGGATGTGGTGCTTCTTTCAAGCTTTAACACACCATACATGGTATTCACGATCATAAAATGTTTTAGGGTTGAATTTCAAGGTCTTGATCCATAAAAAAAAATTGTAGATCTCATGGGTCATCCATAGATATATTTCCCTAAAAAAATTCACAAAATGCTAAAACACCCAAATCCATCCAAGGGATTATACACATGTTGGTCCTAATCTTTATTTACTAATTGTATGAAAATAGCATAGTATATGGAGTCATCATATGGCTTGAAATAAAAAATGATGACATCTAAAGTTTTGGACAAATTTCCCTAACTAACTCTCCACAAATCCTCAATTAGTATATAACCATTAATTATGACTCATGGATAGAGAATTTGACAACCACATGGGCCCTGAAGTTTTACCTAAGAAATATATATGTGCATGATTTTAAGGATTAGTATATGATGGATTGTTATCGATAACCATCCTCAATGTGACAAACTCAAAAAGACCATCATATCCTGATAACATGATAGAGATTCCATTTGAAGGACCTTTGTGGTGCCCAAGGGACACAAGGATGTATCACGAGCCCCATAGAGGAATATTATGTTACAAAACCATAGATTTTGTAGGAATTGAACCATATCAAAAGCACTAAGAACCATATCTAGTATTCTAAACTTAAAAATGAGCACCATATCCCACTTGCAGGTCAAATATTCCCTATAAAGGGCCAATGTGGTGGTTTGAGACCCCACACCTAGACCATGAGATCCATACAAAAATGTTATGGAATAAGATCCTAGATTTTTCCTTATACCATGGAATGGTCCTCAAGATTCTTCAGTCAGAATCCTAACTTCAAGTGTATGTGGTGATTTGATTATCTTCTCAAGAGCACTTATCAATATACATAATTCAATTAAGTTATAGGGAACTTATCTTTTGAATGAAATATTTCCCAAAATCATTGTGGGAGAGGCACACGCCACCCAACCTTAGGAAATCCCTCAATCAATAATCTCTCAATGTATATGACATCCCTAATTGATTCTATGACATCACAAGGAAATCGGTTAAATCTCACACTTCGGGTCATATTCGAGGTAGTCTCCCTAGTCTAAAAATGTCAGTATCCACAAGGTTGTACCCTCCTTGTGGTATCTCCTCTATGCCCCCCTTTATATTTTGTTTTAGTGAATAATAATCCCTTCCATGAGGAATTCCCCACCAATTCTTGTGAGCCCCCTCACATGTGGAAATCATATCTCCCTTGATTTAAGTTTCCTTGCATAGACTTTGGGTTTTATCTCACTTTTAATTAACTATTACAAAATATTCACGATTTGACATGCCTTGAAAGCACATGAATTATAAAACCTTCTTTCCTTATTATAAGCCAAACTATTTCACGAGTGGGGATTTGTATTGATATCCACACTATGAATCTTTGTTACATATTTACATCAAATACGACAACACAAGTCCAGGAAAAATTAGAGGAGCAAAAATTAATTATGTAAATTTCATAATTTTGTATATTTATAATCAAGTGAAGAAATTGGCCATAATGTTAAAGCACATGCGCATGTTATCCATGAACCTATCGTCAATATTCATCTCAAGTTTTCATGAGCCAAACATGAGATATTTATTCCCTCAAAGTTGGGAAGGTCGCAAGTTCAGATCTCTTGATCCCCTTATTATTAGGATATGTCGTCAGGGTTATCGGTTTACCACATTTATCATACATGGATCATGAGGAAGTACTCAAAAAAATTTCCATGTGACTTTCCTTATAAAAAATATTATACATTAAGCTAAATCACATGCACATCTTGATAGCGATTAGGAAATGTCCATGCACCAATGAAAAAAAATGCCACCAAGGAGGTGAAGTATAATGGTTTTTGGAATTATACATAAGAAAAATAATAAGACAAGTATAATGGTTTGAACAATATTTTAAGGGTGTTTATTATAAACTTACCACCCCTAAAAACACCTTTACCATTTGTGCCTTTTCCACTACATCCCAAAGAAATCTAAGATGAAATAGGAAAGTAAAAAGTGGTCATTCAATGAAACCATGTGGAAAAGAAGGAAATAGGAATCCCTACAGCTTACAAATGTTGTGTTAATGTTTAAGTAGTTATACAAGATATAAAAAAATGTATCATCATAACATCATAACCATATACAAAAGGATCATTAAAAGAAAGACAAGCACATCCACACAAAAGAACACAGAGATTTATCGTGGGATACCCTCATGGGGGAGAAAACCGAGCAAAACTTCCTCGATATATATTTAAACCAGGTATAGTGTAAGACCCAAATAATAATACTTATAACACCCAAAGAATAATACTTGACTACTTCCTCTCTCCCAGATGGACTATTCCTCTCTCTAGCGCAACTACTGAGTTCTGAGAGTTCTGCTTGTTTGCAAATGAGGGAGGCTCCTCGCCTATTTTAAATGATAAGTGGATAGGAATAATAATCCAAATGGGCTGACTTATTCTCCCAATTAGGTTTTTATTACCTTGGGAGACTCAAAATTACATTTTAATAATACTGTTGTGGGTACTATTGACCCGACTTACAATGGAGGTTTTACCTCAAGACTTTACTTGACCAATTACATCAATGAAATCCCTAATCATAGGAACAACATCTATGAAAGGGGTAATAACAATAATAATGAAAAACAGAATATCTTCCATAGTTACATTTCTTTAACGTTGCCTCTTAACAAGGAAGGTATTCTATAGCACGACAATATATTTGTACAACTTCCTAGTAAGTCTATATGTCATAGGAATTTTTCACAAGTACATCAACATTATCATCATCTGTGGAATATCACCATCATGGAGCATCACATCACGAGCACATTTGTACAAGCATTGTATCTCAACACATCATCACAAGCATCACATCTCATTGCACTATCTTGGGCATCACCTCTCAACACATCATCACAAGTATCACATCTCGGCGCATTTTCATGAGTATCACATCTAGTCACATCAACATGTGCATCACATTTCATTGCATCGTCTCATGTATCATCATCCTGACCATCACCTGCAATGTTACACACACACAACACAACATCAAAAATTAATGTTGAATCACCCACAACATCAAAAATGTTGGAATCTCATCGTCTGCAAATGAATGCAGAACCACAACATTCACAAATGAGTTCAGGACCACAACGTCCACAAATGAATGTAGGACCACAACATCCATAAATTAATGTAGGACCACAACGTACACAAATGAATGTAGGACCACAAGTTCCACAAATGACTAAAGTACCACAACATCTGCAACTTAATTCCAGACCATAATGTTTGCAAATGAATGTAGGACCACAACATATACAAATGAATGCCATACCACAACTTCCACAAATTAATGCATGATCAAAACATCCAAAAATGAATGCAAGAGGAGAACGTATGCAAATGAATTCCATACCACAATGTTTGCAAATGAATGCAGGACTAGAACATCTGTAGATGAATATAGGACCACAATATCCGCAAATGAACGCAAGAGAACAACGTCCCCAAATGAATGCAGGACCACAACTCATTGGGATCTTCCTATTTGAAGATATGAACATCATTTATGGGATATTCCTTATGAGGAATCCACCAACCATGTCAAGATCTACCCTTAGTGATATAACCAATCATACTAGGATCCACCCTTGCTGATGTCACCAACCATATTGGGATATAGCCACGAAGATAGGACCAAGCTCACTAGGGCTCATCATTATTTTCTTGTACATCCACAACTTCATCAATATATATAAGCATACTAGAAAACTTGACTATCCTTCTATGTACTGACATAACATTTCCATCTCATTCTCTTATCATCACTCCCTCTTCCGAGGGAGTTCATTTCATACTACACCAATATTGTATTGAAAGTGTTCAAGATTTACACGAGAGAGGCTTAGTCATCACATCAACGCCTTGTTACTCTATAGGAACATACTGGAGCTTCAAGGATTCCCTCTATACCATATCCCAGAATTTATGAAACACCATACCTCTGTTAGCTTGATACAAATCTAGTTGTCATAATAAATATCAATTGCATCTATCTCAGCATCAAACAATCCTACCAATATTTCTTTGGTATAGGATTCATCATGTTGCAATGTATTCATCCTCTATGTATTGAGCACAATATTTTTCTTCTTTCTACTAAGCCATGAGATCATACCCGATCCCAAACATCCTGAGGTGATATTTTTTTCTTCAGCACTTCCTCTTTGCATCTACAATGAGTTCATCCTCTCTTGTCAGGTAATAGACATATACTAGTCTTACGGATTCAACCTTAATGTAAAGGTTGGAACCCACTTTACTCTTGGTAAATCCTAAGTCCATTAGGAAGCTGTCCATCCTGTCATACCATGTCAAACTTAGAGCTCTTTTGCATTCACTCTCTCTGAAGCAGAGCATTGAAACATTATGTAGTAGAATGAAAGGTAGCATCCTCTACTATTGATCTTCTATGTATCCATCTCAGGTCATTGAATAACAAGATCCTCTATTTAGAACTTTGTTGGTGACCTCCTCTTGCACCCATTTGTGATATTTTCGTCCTCTATAGGTTTCCATCTTCAACCTTGTATCAAAGGTTAATATCTTAATCACTCTAGGTGATCTTCAAGCTCCTCATGTAACTAGATATGGTTATCCATGGGTGCCTTATGAGCTCGTACAAAAACATTTTTTCACATGTAGTTCTATTATAGATATACACTTCTACTTTGCTGGAGAAGTGTGTCTAGTTAATGGAGTATGTCATGACATAGACTACTCCCTCTTTCTGAGACAAACCAAGAACCTTAATTTGTATCCCTCGATGTTTCCATCTATTGCATACATGATCTTGTAGATCCATATGGGAGACACTATGGACTTCCCTTCAAGTCTCAGAATTTCATCCTAGACATCATTCCCCATGACCAACCGGTACTCTTTTATCATAGTCTTCTTCCATTTCTCCTTGGATAATTTTTCATAGTTGGAAGCATCTACATCAATGATGTCTCTCAGCAATGCCACATAACTAGAGTGTATCCGAGTCCTATTACTTTTGTTGGAAGTCCCGTCATAATTTTCTTCATCTTGAATTATATCTCATGCCCAATATGGTATTCATCTCTCTAGGTGGATCTACTGCTCTCTTTAGGTATTATTTATATTCTTCTGAAGCTCTTTCTTCTGCCATGGTGTAACTAACCTTGGGAGCTTCAAGTTCATCTTCATGTATGTTTATTGGAGTGAATATTCTAACTGAATTGTCATCACTTGGTCTTCGAAACAAGTATCATCCTCATTTTCTTGTAAGTGATTGTACATGATATTTCCCACAAGTTAAATACATCAATTTCATGGTTAGAAGCATTTCATAATGACAAATTTTTATGCATAAATATATAATCATGCAACTATTTTATCCAATACAACATTCATCCATATCTCGTATAAACACAGAAGCTTTCTAGATGCCTTCCATCTCAACCATAACATTATTGACATTATGGAATAATCCCAATATGCCAGCAAAGAGGTTTCATTCTAGATAAGTAGAAATGGAATGTTGTATAGCACCATACGCCACTTACTCATCACATGCATATTAGTAGTATAGTATTCATTAATGCAAACATTCTATCATTCGTAATACATTTCCTTGAACATAGATATGTACACAACTAAAATTTTTTATTGAAGCAACTAGATATATAGGAAATGACAATTCAAATACTTAGTTTTTTTTTTTTTGGTAAACTCCTTCTTGTTCCTTATGTCCTTGCAAGAATAATTTGAGCCTTCTACTTCATCATCTGATTCTGGGAACCCGCGTACTAGTTCTGAGTGTCACTAAATAGATTTCTTCTTATCCAAATACTAAGATGGATAAGAGTATGATATTTGTCTTCACCAGTAGGATTCATATTCCTCATTACTTGAGTAAGATTCATTTTCTTCTATGAATATTTTTTTAGTCTGTTCATCATCTTCATCTGTGTGAGCATGATGTCTTTTCTTGTTTAAATTCTTGTTGAAGGAGCCCCTATTTCTGGGACAATCTCTATATTAGTGTCCCTTCTCATCACAAGTGTAGCATTGAATGTTGGAATGATCTCTTACGAATTCCTTTTCTCTTTTATTGTGATGATGGTCCTCCTTCTTTCTATGACTTATTCTTGGACTGAATTGTGAGAACTTGATCTTTAGTTGCTCCCATCTTCTCTTGTTATGATCCGAGCTTCTTCTTATGTGCATTTTTCCCATAGCATGTTTAAGGAGATCAACTTCCTTATTACATATATTCCTCGAATGAATGAATTACATGAATTTGGGATCCCATTCAAGGTTTTAATATCCACTTTCCTTTCTTCGACAATGTCTTCAATGGATTCTAGTTGCTTCTTGATCTTTGATGTTCTTGTGAAGTAATATTGAATCCTTTCTAACATTTGCACCTTTACATCCTTGAGTTGTGTTCTCAAGATCATCTTCTTGTTGATGTTCTTCCCTTCATACAATTTGTTCATTGTATCGAACATCTCATTGGGAGCATACAAGTATGATACATGTGATATCCAATGGATACAGAAATAATCCTCTTGGTTTTGACTAATTTCGTCTTGTGCTTTTTCTTCATCTCCCTCTGGATCTGCAGCTTCTTATTTGACATAGTTCTCCAATTCATGCTTCTTCAGGTATGAGAATCACTCTATACTTTTATTCTCAAGAGTTCTCAACTCCTTCAAGCTTGTCCTCAAGATTGGTACTATTTTTCATCATGATAAAAATGAAAATCCCAAATGGAAATAGAGAGGATAGAACTTACCAATGAGATTGCTTCAACTTTATGCTTGCTTGAAATATTCTCTAGAAGACTGCTTCTAGTGGACCTAGGGTTTGAAAAAGAAACCCTAATTTCTCAAATTAGGTATATTTCAAATCTAATTGGATAGAAATATGCTCCTCCTCAAGGAAAGTTGAGAATCATACTCATTTTCCCACAATTGTGGACATAACTCCAAAATATATGATGCCCTAGTTAGGTCAAAATTTGAAAACCCAAAGAATGAGAAAATTCTTCCATATAAATATGCACCCTCCTAGGGAGATTTTGATAGTCCTCATTTTTGAACAAATCGGTGGAGGGGAGTTACCAGAATAGGAATCCCTAGTTTCTTCAATTTCTTCTGCAGAATTATCTAATATTGTTTCTGCTATATCTCTGAAGTTTATGCTCCTAAATATATGAAAATTCATCTTGATATATATATATGTGTGTGTGTGTGTGTGTGTGTGTGTGTGTGTGTGTGTGTGTGTGTGTGTGTGTCTGTCTTCTTTCCAATCCCACAGTTTAGAGCAGAATAAGATTCTCCAAGTGGGACTTATTCTATGTTTCCCAAGGTGACTTGTTTTAGAACTTTTCATCATAGAGAACGCGTATGGACGTCCACGTGTATGGACGTTCACATGTAACTGTTTAAAATCATGGCTCTAAAACTCATACCACATAAACTACAGTCTGTTCCCTATCTTCAACATCTTGAGAAATTTTATTTTTACCTTCCTAGACCGGGATATAGCAATTCTACCTAGGTCTCCTGTTTGAGAATGGATTATGGAGAAGGATGGAACTTTGATTTCGAGGAATCATATATCCTAAGTATAGTGAATCAATGGATGAAATTTATACAAAAGGTAAAGAAATATTTCATCTTTGACTTGCAAAATTTTCAGCTTCTGATCCTTCTCCAATCTCGATTTATAGTGAAATTCCCAAGATGAATAGATTTTGTCTTCTAGGGTTTTTAAGCATGAAACCCTAATCTTCAGTAGCTTCCATTGTAGTAGTATTTAGGCTATAGAAAGACTTATTTAGTTTTAATTATAATTACTTTTAATGATTATAAGAGGTATTCACTTTTTTTCCAATATCATTTTACCTTCTTTAAAAATAGGGAAACATGTTCACAGTCAAAGATATCTCGTTTCCACTTATGATTATCACATTGCTGATTGACAACAAACATACAAATTTTACTATCATTTGTATATGTGTGTGTGTGTGTGTGTGTGTGTGTGTGTGTGTGTTGATTGTACAGCATCAAGAGTCATTCTCCAAAATTGTGAATTATATCAAGTCAGGACTTGTTATTCATATCAAGTTATATATCGATATCCTCATGTATTGAGGTGAGATGCTAGTACTAAAGTCTTGTGAGTAATGTCAATACTGTAGACTTGTGTGTAATATCAAGTCGTACTTGTGAATGATATCAAGTCAAGTCTTCTCATAGATGGTTCCCTATGAGATGGACCTTTAGTTATGAAGGTGAGCTTGTGAGTAATATCAAGTCCTACAAATATCCTCATTTATTGAGGTGGCATACTTTACTTGGTAAAGTGGTTATAATATTTGATATATTACTAAACATGATTATTCGAGATGGATAAAGCTATTAAGTCTCCTATAGAGACTGATAACCTCTACAGTGAATTACTTTAGCATATGACTATATGGTCCGGGGTAATATATATGAGCATCAATATATGTGACAATTCTTCTAAGTATAATATGATATGATAGATGTTTAAACATAGACCATGCAGTAAGATAAATATATAAGCAATAAAGAGATTATGAGAGAAAGAAAATTCGTAGTGAACTCAAGTTATAAAGCTTCAATTAAAGATGAATTCATCAATTAATGATTTAGTTAAAGCATCAGTTGAAATATTAATGGTCAACATGTAGTTAAGTAAATAAGAGCTCAACGTTCATCAAATAAGCAAGATTCAGTTAATAGTGGTTAACTACATGATTAAATAAATATGGACTAGTTAACTAAAGTGTTTACACTTTACTTAGACTAAGAGAAGACACTTAAGTTAATTAGAGGATGACACTTTAGTTAAAGAAAGTGTGTTGCATGTGACACTTGAGTTATTCCACTATGACACTTATGTTAGCCTGTTAACTAAGTGACCAGTATTTAGTTAGACTTTGAATTTCACTCCATTGACAGTTAACAATCAGTTAATATCCATGATTGAAGGTATGGCACTTTAGTTGTGCATGATGAAGATTCAATGCATGAATTAATTCTTTGAAAAGGAAATTCGAAAATGTAATGCATATGTGGCTAATTCTCTTGCAACCATTCACTAGGGTTTGCATGGCAGTCATTATGGCTTGTTATTATTCTGCTATGCATATTGCAAGTTCATAACAATTGTGATAGTGGATCTCTCTTCTGTATTGCTGTGTATTCTTTCTTATCGGGCAATATGTTTATGTTGTAAAATTCATTTTCTGTAATCTATCTATTATACTATAAAGAATTGACGGGGGTTTTCATCCTCTCTATTATGAGGAATTTCCCTATGGTACATCTTGTGTTGTGGATGAATTATTGTGTGTGATTGAATTATTAATTGTTACAGGACCATAGCATATCATTGATAAAAGTTTTAAAGTTCAAGAATCTCCATTATTACTCAAAACATTAACAATATATAATCATATTTGTAAGTGGCATGATTCTCTTGTTGAGCTTCCTATATTTCTCTACTCTACATATATTGAATAAACTCATAAATTATTATATCTAAAGTGGAATTTATATATATAAAGGCATTAACTAATTTTACAATATTGTTATTCAATCTCTTTTAAAATGGTTAAATAATAAACCATGGTAATATTTTATAAACACATAATTGAAAAATGTTTGAATCTTATGATTATATCATAGAGAAAAAATAAAAGATTGTTGTACATTTTATTCGTAAGCCTAAATACTTTTATTCGTTCCAACTCATGTCACTAAAATAAACAATTTATGAAGCATCGATAACGAATAAAGGATAATATAACAACTCAATTATCGCAATTTAAATGATAATATTTCAACAATTAGTTTTCTATTACAAGAGTAATTTGTGAAAGAATTAGATCTATAATGCATAATAATCAAAAAATATTTTTGTATCATCAAAACCCAATCTTATCATCCAACTAAACTTAAATAAATCACACAACCAAACTTAAATAAATCACACAACCATCTAGTTGTAAGCATTTATGCACAAAGACGCGTCAATCACATGCATCATAATGATTTTGTAAATTTACTAAGAGTGTTTCTAAGGTGAGGTGTATGGTCATTATTTACCTTGTGTGCTTTGAAAATGAATAGGTAACAACTATTGATGCACCTGAATAGATATGAAGTAAAACCACTTGAACAAGATTTCAACAAATCAATAAGTCAGGAAGAAAAAGCAACGTCATAATGAATTAACCATGAATTAAGTAATGAACTATCCATGAATTAAGTAAAGATGGTTAGAGAAACAAACACAAGGAGGTAATTCATTAAAAATATTAAGTAAAACCACTTGAACAATATTTCAACAAATCAATAAGTTATGAAAAGCAAGCAACATCATAATGAATTAACCATGAATTAAGTAATGAACTATCCATGAACTACGTAAAAATGGTTAGAGAAACAAACACAAGGAGGTAATTCATTGGTGGATCATTCAATAAGGAACCCCTCATTCATGTGCACTTCATGTAGTAGATTTAGCTATATGAAAACCAATAAAAGAACTTGGAATCATTAAAGAGGAACTTCAAAAACTTGTATTAAGAAGAAAAACAAATCAATGATACTAAGGCTTTAAAAAGTAATTAGAAGAGATTTCCTATGGCTTAGGGTTAATGCCCCCCACGGCCTCAATGGGATGGTAAATTGTTTATGTCAGGTGCACATAAGGATAAGTATAAGACTTATCTTGTGAATTCATAGGGCCTCAATGGGATGGTAAATTGTTTATCTCAAGTGCACATAAAGATAAGTATAAGACTTATCTTGTGAATTCATACTGAGGCAATATATTAATTAGTTCAACCAAGAGTATGCACTTATTTATTTAATACAAAGAAAAAGTATACCATTTCTTCATGTGGGAAAGCATCCTTTAAAGGATGTGCAAAAGAACATAAATGCCAAGAAGAAATTTCATAAGCATGCAAACACTTCTTTCAAGATACAAAAGGATTTCCACCCAATAAAGAAGTGAAGCACAATATATAGTTGTACTTCCACACTCTCCTTTACCAAATATATGATTATATAAAAAAACCATATTAGAGTTAGAGTAAGAAAGGAAACAATGAATTGTTGGAGCAAGCGGTCACAAAACCAAGTTGTTCACCATGCAATACCTCAATCATTTTGGTGTTGAAGAAGGATGATTTGTTATATCACCTGCAACATACAAAGTACTTCACCAAGTTGGATTTTAAATATGTATATCATCAAGCTCAAATCAAGAAATAATACACTTTGAAGGATGACTTCAAGACAAAGAAAAGTGATGCAAGAGCATAAACTGTCAAACTCAACTTGTTTGATAGACCTAGGGGCTTAACATTTACTAAGGGAGTGAGTTCCATAAAAATGTACTTATTTGTAATGTCCTAAGTTGTTAGATGATTCCTAGTAGGTTCAAAATACCTTTACAAGCGGGATACTAAAATTAGAGTTTTAGATGAATTAGAATAGTTAAATAAATAGACATCCAATCTCTTATTAAGTGACAGTTAGTAGTTGAGTCATATTTAGTTGATAGTTGAGTGAAATAGGAACAATTAGGTTTTATTTTACTCAAAATAGAATAATAGTTTGGCTTTTTGTTATCTAAGAGTTATAATAAAAGTTCCAAACTCAAGCTTTCGAGGGTTGGATTGAAGATGACGAAGATTTGAATGTAAATGCTCAATATTGTTGAGAAACTTCTGTGTGTTCATTCACAGATTTAGATTTTTGTGTATTTGATTTATGAAGAAAGATTATGTTTGATAATACATTAATTTGAATGATAAATTACGCCCAAATATTGTCGCATAGCATTCTAGTTAATTGTGGTGTTGTGTTGTGATAAACCCGAGAAGAAATGTTTTTTGTAATAAATCTATGTGATTTAATTCATCTCATGCATTGAGATTCCTGCTGGGAATGCTTTATTTTCCATGCTATTCATTTATTTGAAATCATGTTGGAATAATTAAAACATTCAATCGGCATATTCATACTCATCTTTGGATCGGTTTAGTTCTTTCCTGAGTCACATGACACGAGGACACGGGACATGGAGGACACGAAAATACGAGTATTCAACACGAGACATGATGACCCCAGAAATAGGACACGGGGGACATGTTTTATATATATATATTAAAAAATTATATATATATATATATATATATATATATATATATATATATATTAAAAAAATACATAAAGATCTACATTTTTAAAAAACTAGAAGTATATACAATGTACATCAATCATAATATCATTCAATTGAAATTTGACAATGATGAATTACTAATAAAATTATCAATGAATCATGAACTTTGAACCATAAATTGCATATTTGATATTTCTCAATAAACCACAAAAATCAAAATGTATTTCGACAGAATGCCATCGAAAAATACAAAATAGAGTAGATACTACTTAGTACTAAGTCTAGTATTTACTGTCCTACTAGATACAAAATGAAAATACTAAATAGCCACAGGTAAGAATATAATAGCTCATCAATGGTGCTAGCCATTGTCAATTGTCTTCCTGCTCCTCCATGTCAAAATTAACATTATTGTCATAGCTCTTTCCTTTATCCTTTTCCTCCTTTATACCCTTTTTGACAAGACACATGTCCAGAAACTAGGACACGTTCTTGGTAAGTGTCCGACACGTGTTAGAAAGTGTCCATATTTTGGGACATGAAAATTATGGTGTCGGACACGTATTAGGGCAAGTGTCATGTCCGACATGTGGAATACGGGACATAGGCCCTGTTTGGAAGTGTCCTGTTACTTAGTTTCTTTCTATACATGAATGTATGTTCATGCTTTATTCTAAGACAAGATTCGTTAAATCCCTTGGTAGGGGCGAGGGATTGTTGGTAAAAATATTAGAGGGTCGATTATGAATGGTTAGATGATGTTTCCATCAAGTGGAACCATAAAATTGGAAGTTTGCAGTCAAATTTGGTGTTAGGTGCAGTCCTGCAACAACTAGAAATAGTTCTACAACAACAAGAACAGTCCTACACTAATGGATTCTGCAACAACATGTTTTTCCTAAAGCATTTTGGTTTTTTGTAGTTTGGAACGATTTTTCCTGTGAGTCTATTGTTCTTGTAGAATGCACCAAGGTTTTTAAGGATTGTGCCTTCCTCTTTTAATTTTTAACAACCAGCTACAACCCTGAATCTTAGCAAGGATATTTGTAGATAAAATATGAGTGTAGAACCATAATTATCATTTGATTATTGGTCAATTTTTAAAGGACATTAAAAACTGTAAGTATTTACTTGCAAGATTGAACAGAGATTTCCAAGCTACATTTGTGTATTTTTTACTTTCAAAAGTTGGAAGATCAAGATAGCTTTTGACTAACCAATGGAGAATCCTATATAGAGAAGGCTTAGGGTTCTAGGCCTACATCACATTGTATCTGAATGTTATAATGCTTTTTGGATTTCAACCAGAGATACTGAGCAAATATATTCTTTGGAAGAATTCAATGAAATTGGTGATGTTGGAGCTTGCAACAATTCGGATTTAATGAAATCTGACAGGTAAAATGATTTTACATTTTAGTTTGATTTGATTAAAGAGTATGATGATTACATATTACGTTGTTTCGAATTAGAAAGATTTCTCTTGGAGAAGAAATTATGATCAATTTCTCTCTTGAAATCAAAGAGACCAAAGGTGGTTCATTACTACTTATTCAAGTAATTACAGAAGACAAATTCCATAAAATCCTAGATGCAGGTTCAATACAGAGTGATTTAATCACAAAGATAAGGGAATTTGTAAAAGAAAGTTTGTATTTGGAGTGCAAAATACAGAGGTTCCCTATAAATTTATTGAGAAAATATTTTTCTACTTCAGGGGAAAAGTATAAACATGTTCTTAGGAATTAAAGACCAGTGAAATATGCAATAGGAGAAATTGCAAACAGTGGCATGATGGAGGTGGTAGAAGGAGTGAAATAATTATAGCAGTGCAATGGGGAAAGTAAATTTGGTTTTATGTCTTCATGTTTCCAGTTAATTATTGATAAAGCATTTGTTATTTGGAAGCAGGGAAATTTCTAGGGGGGAATTTTGCCAATTGGCTATTTTTGGGGCATTTTTTCAAAACATAAATTTGATATTTGGTAATTTTAAGGCTCTAATATTTCCTTCAATTACATAAAATATGTTTTTTTATCATAATATTCGCGAAAATGTACAAGTTTTAGTAGTAAGTTATGTGTTTCATATTTAATATTCACCTACATATCTATATATATCTTTTTTTCAATCCAAAATAATCGCCTAGAATACTATACTTAAGTATACTATTATAATCCTTAAAAAATGCCATGTTTGGAAGTAGCGGCTATGGGAAAAGTTATTGTGACAGTGAATTACAGCTAGGGCATTTGTAGCAAAGAACAAGTGATTCTCTTGATCATGGCAAAGAACCTTGATAAGTCTAGTTGAGGCTGGAAGAAAGAGGACAAGTAGAAGTTCTTGGTCAATGATAAGTAATTTTAGAAGCCAGAGATCAAAGAGTGCTCAAGGAGGTTCAAGAGGAGTGAAACATTGAATTCCAAGCTAAGGGGAATCTCGGTAAGGTATTGTCTTGATTGCAGCTCATAGTGAACAACATGAAGTTCACAAATGGGAAGAAAAGATAAATACTAATGGTCATTATGAAGGCTCAAGTGAAAGCCACAACAAAGAGGGTAAAAATGCCAAATCAAATGACATAAAGAGGAAGATGAATGATGAGGAATTTGAGGAAGATACGGCTAATATGAAGGCATGAATTAAAGTGATACTGGATCTGTTACACAAGAATGAAGAATATCAAAAAATTGGATGGGTGATGAGGAGGGTGGCTAGATGGCCTATTAAGTAGTTAATTGCAAGAAGACAGAGACACATGTTGAAAGGTTAATTAAAGCAACCAGAAAAACTCAAGGAATCTGAGTACGAGCAAGAGCCTTTGGATTATCAATAAGAATTTTGCATTTGTCAACCATAATAGGGACCAATCCTTGGATAAGAGAGCGAAGAAGATGATGGTGGTAATGAGAAATAAGATAAGGTCCTTGTAGCAATTTTGGAAAGTGCGGTCCAATGTAAAGATGAGATTCCTAACGCATCAAACAAGACACATGATTTTCAAACTAATTATTTCTTTGAGCATTTGTTTGCAAGTTATCATGAATTGAAGGATGGACACCCATAAATTTGTCATAGAAGGAAGAGAGACAACACTGTTGACAAAGTGTCCTCAGGCACATAACTTTATTAATGAAGAAGGAAAATAATTACATCACAGAGATGTGAGGGCTAAGTCCCGAAAGATTACCTCACATGGAAAACTCGATGGATTTAAATATCCAAAGAGTAACAACTAATTTACAGTTACTGAAACTAACTAAGGGACACCTCACATAATCACACGAGTGTGTAGATGCCCTTTTACATTTATTAAACTAAACTCCTAAACATAACATTTTGGATCCTAATTGCTAACAATCCCCCCTTTGATCCAAAAATTCTTTAGAACAAATACCAAGTTCATTTCTAAACTTATCAAATTTGACCCTTCTAAGAGATTTTTAAAAATATCTGTAGTTTGATCTTCTGATGGACAATACTTTGGCTTGATGATTTGTTTGATGACGAGAGCCTGAATGTAATGATACTTAGTATCCACATGCTTAGTCTTTGAATGAAAAATAGGATTTTTGGCTAACTCGATTGCTGACTGATTATCAATAAATAATGAATTTGCTTCTTTTTTATCAACTTTGAGGTCTTGCAAAATCCTTCTTAACCAAACTATCTCACAAGCAACTTCCCAAGCTGAAATATATTCTACTTTTGCTGTAGAATTCACAAGTGTATCCTGATTTTTACAACTCCATGGAATTGCAGCTGATCCTATATTCATTAAGTAACCTAAAGTAGATACCCTGTCATCAACATCTCTAGCAAAATTTACATCTGAATAGCCGACAAGCTTGAAATTTTTGTTTCTTTTAAACTCAAGTCCAAAATCCTTTGTTCCTTTAAGATACCTTAAGACCCTTTTTGTTGCATTCCAATGACTTTCTCTAAGTTCCTGCATATATCTAGAAAGTATTCTAACTGCATAAGATATATCAGGATGAGTATTCATCAAGTAAATGAAACATCCAATTAACTGTCTATATCTAGTACAATTTACAAGTTCTCCCTCTTCAAACTTAGAAAGTTTTAAATTTTGCTCCATGGGAGTAATCATTGGTTTACATTCCTCCATTCCAAACTTCTTCAATAATCCAGAAATTTACTTAGCTTGAGAAATAAATATACTTCCTTCCCACTGCTTTACTTCAACTCCAAGATAGTAATGAAGTAATCCCAAGTTTGTCATTTCAAAACCTGTTTGAAGTTCTTGCTTAACCTGAAATATATGATCATTATTGTTACCTGTTATGAGCAAATCATCAACATACATAACCAAGATGACTAAGTTGTTTTCCTGAATTCAAACATATAAAGCATCATCTGACTCACCATGAAGAAAACCAACTTTCTGTAGGTAAGAATCCATTTTTGCATACCAAGCTCTAGGATCCTGTTTCAATCCATACAATGCCTTAACCAGTTTACAAACTTGATTTTCTTTCCCTGGAACCTCAAAACCAAGAGGTTGAGTCATATAAACATCCTCTTGCAAATCACCATTTAGAAATGCACCTTTTACATCCATTTGATGCACTTTCCATCCATTTTGTGTAGCTAAAGCTAGCACAATCCTAATAGTATTCCATTTCACTGTTGGAGCAAAAGTTTCTTCATAATCAATCCCTTCTTTCTAAGAAAAACCCTTTGCCACCAATCTTGCCTTATATTTATCAATATCTCCATTTGCTTTGTACTTAATTCTATAAACCCACTTACAACCAATGGGTTTAACATCATGTGGACAATCAACAATTTTCCAAGTTTGATTCTTCATTACTGCATCATACTCACTTTGCATTGCTATTTCCCATTCATCATACTCAACTGCTTCATTAAAAGTAGTTGGTTCAACAACTAAAAGAGAAAAATTTTATGAACCCATATTAGAACTCCTTGTACCTGTTTTGCCTTTTTCATTAGACTTAACATCCTGTAGTAACTTAGTTGCCCATTTTGGTTGCTTCTTTTCAATGTTAACTTGATTTGAATGATCCAAGTTAACTTGTGAATAATTCAAAGTATCTTCAACCTGTTCCAAGGTGTCTTCAACCTGTTTGTCATCCTGTACTTTTGAAGTGAAATCAAACCATTGTTCATTCCTTGTCTTGTTTAAGTGTTGCATCCTTATTTGTTCCTTAGTTACTTTTTCCTCTAAGTGACTAAGTTGTTTTTAACCTCTTCTACACTTAAACTTTTGGTTTCATCAAAAATCACATCCCTGGTGACAATAAGCCTTCCATCTGACAGAAGCCTATACCCCTTTTTCTCATCGGAATAACCAATCAACATGCACTTAACACTTCTAGACTCTAACTTCTTTTTCTTTTATTTTGGGACAAGTGCATAAGAAACTGAACCAAAAACTCTCAAATGTTTGACCATAGGTTTGAATCCATACCAAGCCTCGAAAGGAGTTACTCCATTAAGTGATGATGAAGGAGATCGATTCCTCAAATAAACTGCTGTATGAACTGCTTCTGCCCAATAACATTAATTCAATCCTTTGAAAAATAGCATTGCTCTAGCCATGCCCAATAAAGTCTAATTCATCCTTTCTGATACTCCATTTTGCTGTGGAGTATAAAAATTGGTCAACTGTCTTTTAATCCCTTTTTCCTGACAATAAGTCAAAAAGTGATTTGATGTAAACTCACCACCATTATCAGTTCTCAAAGTAGCAATCTTTTCCTTTGTAGTTGTTTCAACCAAATTTTGAAATGACTGAAACTTTTCAAACACTTCTAATTTTTCCTTCAAGAAATACAACCAAACCATCCTGCTAAAATCATCAATAAACAACAAAAAATATTTACAACCACCAAGTGAAGTTTCCAAAGGACCACAAACATCACTATGAACAAGCTGTAATCTCCTTGTTGCTCTCCAAGTGCTTTTTGAAAAAGCTATCCTTCTCTATTTTCCATAAATGCAAGCTTCACACTTTGCATTTTCCTTCCGAAAAGTAGGCAATCCCTTTACCATTCCTTGTTGTTGGAGCTGTACAAGACTATCAACATTCAAGTGCCCAAAACGAATGTGCCACAATCTGATAGGTGAAACATCAGTTTCAACTAAACCTACAAATTCCTTCAAATGTTCCTTTGATCTAGGAATGACTGTTCCCTTCATCCTAAGAAGCTTTCCATCTTCATAACCTATTATAATTGTTTTGTATGCATCCTTTTCTAAATTAACCAAAAGGATACCATCTTCCATTGCAATTTGATGTCCTAATTGGTGAATGACAACTAAAGACAACATTTTTTTCTAAAATGTAGGCACATACCAAACATTAGAAATCAATCTTTCTCCAATTCCTGGCAATTCAACCTTGACTGTTCCTTTTCCTTGTGTAAATGAATAGAATCATCTGTAAGAAAAATTGAATTTAAATGACAATCTTCATAACTCCAAAATAAATCTTTCCTATATGTCATATGCTGAGTAGCCCCTGTATCCATAATCCAAGCATCTTCAAAATCATTTTTGAAACAATAAGAAGACTGAACAAAATTCGCTGATTCCAACTGATGAACTTGAACAAAATCCATTGATTATGATTGTCCAAGTGCTATAAAAACATATTCACAATTTTCACTATCATCTGCATGAGCATAATGTGCCACTGATGAAGATTGTTTATATTCTATTTCTTGTAGAAATTTTTCAAATGAAACTCTATAGTCTGAAGCATAATGTCCAACTCTATTACAACGAAAACATGTGACCTATTTAGTACCTCTTCCTCTTCCAGAGACCTGTTGGTTTTCTTAATGTCTTCCTCTTATAGAAAACTGTGATTGTGTACTTTCTGATTCTTTAGAACCTCTTCCTTGATTTCTTCCTCTTCCTCTTCCATAGCCTCTTCCTCTTCAAAACCCTAACCACGAACTCTGTTTGAATGTTGTTGTTCATTTTCTTTCTGGTCATTTCCTTTTTGATGATTACCTGAAGACTGTTTGCCAGTACTTGCGACCAAAACATCTTCTCTTGCTTACTTTGTTTTACCAAAATTTTTGTCATGTGTGGCAAGTAATTCACTTAGTTCATCAAAAGAAATTTTATCCAATTTATTTGTAATCTGTAAAGTTTCCAAAAAATGCTTATATGTCTCAAGCAATCCTGCGATCAAAATGGTCACCATCATGCTATCCTCAATTTTACCAAAACCAGCTCTTGAAATCTCTTGTTTAATATTTTTCAATCTAGAAATGTACTCCATGACATCACCTCCTGAAGACATTTTTTGTTGAAACAACTTCAATTGAAGATCGATTTTCTTAGCTTCACTCTAAGAATCAAATAAATCTTTCAATGTCTTCCAAGCCGACCACGCATCATAACTATTTTCAATATGCACATAAATATCATCAGAAACAGTACTATGAATCAATACCAAGGCCTTCTCATCTTTTAGTTCCCACTTTGCAAGCTGATCAGGATTAGTCAGTTTGGTATGATGATCATTACAGACACCCTTCCACAATTCATTGTAAATAAGAGTGCTTTGAATATGACGACTCCAAACTTTATAATTTTTTGATCCTTCCAACTTGTCAGATTCATTAAAAATACTTACAACTTTAGACACTGTAAAAAAAATAAACACCTTATAACTCCAGAAGATGTGTTTTATGCAAACCTTATAGCTCCAAGAATCAAAAAAAGAAAGCACCTTATGTCACTAGAATAAAAAATCACCTTATATCACCAATTGAAGATTTTATGCAAAAAATATCACCACCAACATGAAATCAAAATTACGCATCAACAAGAGTCACCATGAAATACTGCAAGAAACACCACACACCATGCAAAAGAGAGCTATAGGGGCTTGTCATTGACCCACTTATAGCCTCAAGAAAAGAATTTGATAGAGCTTCACTTTGCTCTAATCAAACCTTAAGTGAGTGAAAATACAAGTACTTCTTATGACGCCAACAAATGCTCCTTATTACTCCAATGCCCAACAAAAACAATTCAAGTTATCACTCCAAAAAGTAACAAATCTTTATAGATGAATTGGAGAGATACAAGATTGTTGAATGGGAGGTCACAAGTGTTGGAGACATTTACCACCATACACACTCTTTTTTGGTCAAATTGGCCTAGTTAAACAACTATCCTAAGTATAATTGACATTAATTGACATCAGTGGAGCATTAATTTCCATCATCAAGTCACACCCATGCCTACCTATAGCCAAGGAGGCTAACTTAGCCTTCTCCTACAGTCAAGGAGGCTAACTGGAGCACTTTGGGGGTGATCTGAGTGATATTAATGCACCTAATTGCTAACTAGTGGTTACAATCACTTCAATCAGTCAGTTAAGGCACCTCCTCTCATTAAATATATTATTTAATGATTATTTATTATTATTTAATGTTCTGGAGTCAACAGGGGCGCCTCCACAAACTTCTGATGATTAGTTCAGCTTCAATTAACCTCATCAAGGTTCATTGAAGTCATGGAGCACTAGCACTTGATGGTTGGCTTGCTATGACATGTGTTTGATCTCCTTCATTTGAGATTCAATCATTTATTGCACTTTGACTTCAGTTAGGGTTTTGGTCAAGTGGTTAATTGAGTGTGAACCAATGGCTTACAGTTAGTTAAGCTAGACTCACTCATTGAATTTGAATGACCTCCTAAGGTACTCGAATTCTTTATTGATTCAAGCTATTGCTTGACATTGTTATTGTAACTATTCATTGTTTATGGAATATACACAGAGGAAACCATTATGGTTCTGACTAACACTATTTCTGAGTTATTTGTTGATTATTTATTGATGAGATTGACTATTTGTTCCTAGATCAATGTGCAAAATAATATGGTATCAGAGCATACGGTGGGACGAAGATCTATCTCTCAAAAACAAGCTTTTTGACAGCTTTCTCCATGAAAAGTGAGCAATAGCTAAAAATTCCAACACTGCACCAGAAGCCAAGGCTTACCACTCAATATCCCAAGTAAAGAACTTTTTGATCAAGCTTGCTTGATTGACTATGCTAGGTGTGATGAAAGCCTAGAATGTGAGGGTTGTCTGACCTTATTTTTCCCTTTCTATTTTGATTTTTAGGTTTCTATAGGTGAAGCATTCGCTATAGCACATCCAGATGGCCTCCTCAGTAGATCTCTTGAATCCATACAATTTCCACTCATGGAAAAGTGATATGGAGATTCAGTTGTGCTCCAAAGGACTTTTTAGAGTCACCATGGACACTAAAGTTGAGCTTGGATCTGCCGTAGAAAAATCAAGATTCTTGAACAAGAAGGATGAAGCCTTCAGTTTCTTGTGCCTCTTTATTTCCCAAGACCTTCTCTTCCATATTATGGATTTGAAGACACTGAAAGAAATATGAGACAAATTGGAATCTCTATACGGAAAGCATGATGACTTGAGGGTTTACCAGCTCGAAAATGAACTCATGTCTCTCCAACTTTCCAATTTCGAGACTCTGGATGATTTCTTTACAAAATTCAAGCATACTATTTTACTCTTGAAGCAATGCAACGTGGAGAAGGAGGATGATCATCTCATCCTTGCCATTCTATCCAAACTCAGGGATGATTATTCAGTTTTTGTTTCTACATTCCGTGCGGGGAAGCTCACAACCCCTGGATGGAAGATGCCTACACTCAATGCTTTCAATGAGTCCCTAACAAATGAACATGACAAGCTTTTCCAGATGGGGATCATCTAATCTTCCTGTGATCAAGCCCTCCCTGTCTCGGGGCCCAAAGATATAAAGGGTAAAGGAAAGCAGCCGAAAAATCAGAAAACTAAATTTGATGCTCCCAAGCCTAGAATTGAAAACCAACAACATGATGAATCTTCTAGCTCAAGGAAGAACAAAGGAAAATGGAATAATGGGAAAGAAAAATTCGAGTGTTCTTATTGCGGGAAGGGTTTTCACCCTGAACATGCCTGCATGAAGAAAAATATTGATGAAGCAACCTCTCTCCTTGAGAGGAATCACATCAATATTCTGGAGAGCTTTCAGAGGAGAGATCACCAAGATCGTGAACCACACCATGAGAAAGGTCATGCCCCCATGGCAAGCACTTCAAAGTCCAAAGCACTGCTGATTGACTCTGGAGCTTCAAATCACATGATGGCTGAAAAAGACTCATTTTCATCCTTGGAGACCGGCAAATGCATCCCCATCCACATGGGAGATGACTCCACCATCATTTCCGAAGGACAAGGTACTGTAGATCTTGAAAATGGTTTTTTCTCTAATGTTTTGTATGTACCGTCTCTAGAAGAAAATCTCCTTAGTGTCTATCAAATGACACATACAGAAATTCCTAAGAGAGTCTCTTTTAGTCCAAATGATGTTGAGATAACATAAAATTCATCTGAGAAACTCATTGCAAAAGTCCTTGCAAATCATCATGCAAAAGCCTATGAGTTCTCTCACTTTGTTGCGGATGCAAAGCCCACTACTCTACTAACTCATGGAAATGAGGTTAGTAGGCTATGGCATGAGAGGTTTGGCCATCTTAATTTCAAATATTTGCAGCAATTACAGAAAAAATCCATGGTTGAAGGCCTCCCGTTCATCAAGGAAACCATAGGAGTTTGCAAGGGTTATGTGATTGGAAAACACCCTGAGCACAAGTTCGATTGGGGGAAGGCAAACTGAGCTACAAGCATATTGGGGCTGATACATTCTGATATCAGCAGTCCGATGCCTGTCACATCCATGAATGGATCAAGATACCTCCTTACTTTTATTGATGATTTTTCAAGGTATACATGGGTTTTCTTTCTCAAAAAGAAATCAGAAGTATGTGAAACATTTTCTGAATTGAAGGCCTTGATCGAAAATGCCTCTAGGCTTAAGATCAAGATCTTGAGATATGATAATGGAGGGGAGTATGTCAGTAATGATTTGCTGTACATATGGTCCCAAAGTGGCATTTAGGTCCATCATTCAATTCCCTACACTCCCCAGCAGAATGGAGTAGCGAAAAGGAAGAACTGGTCTCTCAAGGAGATGACCACCTGTATGTTGGAGTCAAAGAAGCTTGCTGCAAATTTGTGGGCTGAAGCCATGCATGCTATAGAATACATTTAGAACAGGGTGCCACACTCATCAATGAAATGAAATAATCCTTTCGAAGCATACTTTGGACACAAGCCAGATGTGTCGAACCTACGGGTGTTTGGGTCCACTGCATGGGCCCGGATTCCCCTTGATAAAAGAAGGGCTTTGCAACCGAAAAGCATAGAATGTCTGTTTATTGGGTATCCTAATAAATCTAAAGGATCCAAGCTGTTGTATATCAATACCAAATAGATCATCATCAAGAGAAGTGTCAAGTTCGATGAGCCTCTTCAGGAGATGGAACTAGTGAAGGAGAAAACTGTTGAATTTCCTTCTTATTCTACTGAATATTTGGATGATGAAATTAAGGGTGATGACCCTGATTTGGATCCTCTGATTTTTTATATCAGTGTGAAAAAATCATCAGATGTTGAATCAAAACCTGAAGTGCAAAATCATCTTCCTACATGGGCCCAACAGACACTCTCCTCCATAGGAGACAACATTGGAAATCCGGATGATCCAAGGAGAACCCGGTCTGATTTCCAAAGAGCAGGTATTGCGCTCTCTTATTCTGATAATTTGCTGTACAAAACTTGCTATTTGATGATTAGTTCAAATCCAAAATCCTACTACCATGCTCGGAATGATCCGAGATGGCAAGTTGCCATGGATGAAGAGATGAATTCTCTTCAGAAAAACACTACTTGGGAGCTAGTTTCTCTTCCTCTAGGAAGGAAATTGGTTCAATGCAAGTGGGTGTTTTGGACAAAGGTTGCTACTGATGGAAGCACCTACAAATATAAGGCAAGGCTAGTAGCAAAAGGTTTCTCTCAGATCCAAGGAGTGGACTACCATGAGACCTCTGCACCGGTTGCAAAAATGGACTCCATCCGCCTTGTTTTGGCTATTTTAGCATCCAAGCACTGGGAGGTGCATCACATGGATGTTAAGTCAGCCTTTTTACATGGATATATTCATGAGGAGATATACATGAATCAGACTAAGGGCTACATCACTGATCCATCTTTGGTTTACAAGCTAAAGAAGTCACTATATGGGTTAAAACAGGCCCCAAGAGAGTGGTATTCCAAGATGGATGCCTTTCTTCTCTCGCAAAACTTTCAGAGATGTAGATCAGATCCAAATGTGTATTTATAGTAGCATGATGGTCATATAATTATAATTGTTTTATATTTTGATGACTTATTGATCACAGGTAGCACAATTGCCTCCATTTCAGCCATCAAAACTGCTCTCCACAATGCCTTTGAAATGAGTGATTTGGGGCTTCTAAAACAATTTTGGGGGCTCGAAATCGAGCAAAATTCTGATGGGATTATGGGAACTCAGTCCAAATACACTTCAAACCTATTATTCAAGTTTAACATGGTTGAATGTAGGCCTGCACCATTCCCTTTCCTTTCAGGGATCAACCTTGAAGAAGGAAAACACATACCTCCCATGGACTGCACTATCTATCAATAGTTGATTGGTAGCTTGTTGTACTTGACACATTCTAGGCATAATATTTGTTATGCCATGAATGATGTATCAAGATACATGTAGCAGGCTCATGATCTTCATTGGAAGGCAGCCAAGAGGATCCTCCAGTATATTCAGGGAACCAGGACCTACGACATTCACTATGCTGCAGACTCCAAGCTAGAGTTGGTTAGATACACAGATTCTGATTGGGAGGGTGATTCTATTGATCGAAAGTCAACTTTCGGATATGTATTCATGTTTGGTGGTGGCCCCATTTGCTGGTCAAGCAAAAAGAAGGCTGCCATAGCACTATCTTTAGCAGAGGCCGAGTATCAAGGAGCAATGAATGCTTGCATCCAAGTAGTTTGGTTGCAAGGCATTCTTTCAAAGTTTGATCTTGGTAGTACTTTGTCCACTGTCCTATTTTGTGACAACCAGAGTGCTATTAAGATATCCATGGATCCAGTTACCAGGAAGAGGACCAAGCATGTAGAGATTCACAAGCACTACATCAGGGAGCTAGTGCATGACACAACCATCATTCTACAATACTGCCCGACTAATGAGCAAATTGCAGACATCTTCACCAAGATATTTTTAGAAAAGAAGTTCACTTACCTCCGTTCATTGTTGGGGGTGAGTTCATCAGGGTGATTCAGACTACTTTCAGTTTTTAGCTTGAGGGGGGGTTTTTCCCACTGGGTTTTCCCTCTTTTCCTCACTTAGTTTGTTTTGAGCATTGTTTCAGTTACTTTATTGTACAGGGTGACCTATGGCCTTTATTTCTGGGGCCCTAGCATTTTTATGCATCTATGTTTTCTAACTCTTCCTAAGTATAGCTTAAGGGGGGGTGTTGGAGACATTTACCACCATACACACTCTTTTTTGGTCAAATTGGCCTAGTTAAACCACTATCCTAAGTATAATTGACATTAATTGACATTAGTGGAGCATTAATTGCCATCATCCAGTCACACCCACGCCTACCTACAATCAAGGAGGCTAACTTAGCCTTCTCCTACAGTCAAGGAAGCTAACAGGAACACTCTGGGGGTGATCTGAGTGATATTAATGCACCTAATTGCTAACTGGTGGTTATAATCAGTTCAACCAGTCAGTTAAGGTGCCTCCTCTCATTAAATATATTATTTAATGATCTGGAGTCAACAGGGGCGCCTCCACCAACTTTTGATGATCAGTTCAACTTTAGTTAACCTCATCGGGGTTCATTGAAGCCATGGAGCACTAGCACTTGATGGTTGGCTTGCTATGACATGTGTTTGATCTCCTTTAGTTGAGATTCAGTCATTTGTTGCACTCCGACTTCAGTTAAGGTTTGGTGAGTCATTTAGGGTTTTGGTCAAGTGGTTAACTGAGTGTGAACCAATGGCTTACAGTCATTTAAGCCAAGCTCACTCATTGAATTCAAATGACCTCCTAAGGTACTCGAATTCCTTATTGATTCAAGCTATTGCTTGACATTGTTATTGTAACTATTCATTGTTTATGGAATATACACATAAGAAACCATTCTAGTTCCAATTAACACCATTTTTGAGTTATTTGTTGATTATTTCTTGATGAGATTGATTATTTGTTCCTAGATCAATGTGCAAAATAATAACAAGTTCCAGTCCCATCAACTCCAAAAATAAACCTTGTTTTTTTATTTTTATTTTTTTTTAAATTATTTCTCCACCTTTTTTGTACAATATAAAAAAAATCTCCAATATATTATTTCTCCACCTTTTTTATACAATAGAAAAAAAATATACAAACTAAAATAAATTACTGTATCTCTCGGGCTAACTCTCGCTGGTATGGTGGATATGCTCGATTGGTGAACTCTTGGTCAACTCTCTTATGCTGGTGCAGATTGGTCTCTTTCAACACTTTGATTATGCCAGTAACGCACACTTCAACTCTCGCTGGTATGGTGGATATGCTCGATTGATGAACTCTTAGTGAACTCTCTTAGGCTGGTGTAGATTGGTCTCTTTTAATTCTTTGATTATGTCAGTAATGCACACTTCACTGGTGTCCACGCTGGACTCTCTTACGCTGGTGCAGATTAGTCTCTACGTCTTTCACACTAGTCTCTTTTCAACGTCGATTGGTTTTGAATGCGCTGGTGTGGTGTCCTTCCTTCACGCTAATGCAAACAATACTACACTACTTCAATGCCTCCTCCACGCTGACCTCTCTTCACACTGGATGGTGAACTCTTTCACATTGGATTAACTCTTCACACTTGGATTTGCTGCTGGTCTTCACACTGGGTTTTTGTGATCTCTCAAACTTCAATGCAGGTGCTAGATGGTGAACACTTCTTCTCTATGTAGTGAACTCTTTTCACGCTTTCACACTAATCTTTACGATGACTCCAAAACAACTCTTCAGGCCTACACTAGACTCTATGCTTGTTCTCTCTCTTCAACACCAGCTATTTTTTTTTTTAAATTCACTTCCACAAAATTTAAATAACCTTGCCTTAAAAAAGATATTTTACTCTCTCCAAGTAAAATGAAAAAACTAAGGTAAATAAAAAAATCATTTCTGTACAAATTTTTTTTAGCCCAAAAGAATAGGAACCATTAACTCACTATCAATATTTCGCTATTCCAAAACCTTGAAGATGACCTTCTTCAAACAACCTTTAGCACCTTCCAACCAGGTTCCAACGAGACCAAGCTTCGACTGCATGCTCTGATACCACTTTGACAAAGTGTCCTCAGACACATAACTTTATTAATGAAGAAGGAAAATAATTACATCACAGAGATGTGAGGGCTAAGTCCCGAAAGATTACCTCACATGAAAAACTCGATGGATTTAAATATCCAAAGAGTAACAACTAATTTACCGTTACTGAAACTAACTAAGGGACACCTCACATAATCACGTGAGTGTGTAGATGCCCTTTTACATTTATTAAACTAAACTCCTAAATATAACATTTTGGATCATAATTCCTAACAATCTTAGGAAGATGGTCAAAAGGAAAAAGACAATCCAAAAAAGTCTCAAAGATATAGAGACAAGAAGAATACAACACATGAGGTGAAATATAGCATCCTTGTGAGAGAGGAAAAAATCACAAGAGAAGAGAAGAATTTAGTTGTAATGTCCACATATTTTGAAGAGGAACCAATTGTCTTTGAATACAACAAAAAGGTGCTATGAAAGAAGTTTCTTCATGTGAAAATGATAGGTGAGGACTACATAACAATTGCAGATACTAGGTATCCAAGAATTCTTTCTTCATGTGAAAATGATAGGTGAGGACTACATAACAATTGCAGATACTAGGTATCCAAGAATTCTTAGTTACATTAGTGTAAAGGAGAAAGTTGAAGGTCGAGAAGACATATTGTCTTATGAAAGTGGAATTATGTTGCAGCTAGAAAATGTAGACCAAGGGATTTCTCTAAAAGGAGATGAGGAGAAAGAAAGTGAACTAGAGACTCCCAAATACAATCCAAGAATTCAAGAAAGGTCACATGCACCAGATGGAGAAAAAAACTACTTAGAAAAATAAAACAAACATGGGATGTTAACTATCATTCTATTAATTGGTGATGAATTTCAAGAAATGGTGAAGCAATGTGTTTTTTTGTTGTGATTTTTTTTCTTGTTTTAATACATGCAGAGATGAGGGTTTTGAAGGAAGACATATTTTCTTAACTAAGCAAGGGATTTGGAAGAGGCAACTGAAAGTCTCAAATACTTATGAGAAAGTCTATGAAGTAGGGTGGAATAAATGGAGGAATGGAAAACATGATGTTTTTTAATGAGTATTTCCACGATATTGAGGACATCAAAGGAGTTGAAACTTAAGAACTACAAGAACTAAACATTACAAGTAACGAACTGTGTAAACAAATCAAACAACGAAATAATTCCTATGGTGTAATTTTGAGAAAACCATATATCTTACTAATATATGAGGAACAATTTGAAGAGAATGGGAGTGAGAAAATTGATGTGAATCAAGAAAATTTTCTGCATAACCAGAAAACTGTAGAAGATGGATTATGAGTGCAAGGAGGAGTCCACATCCATAAAGGAACAACAAATTATATTTTTGTAATGAGCATTCAAGAAAAGGGAAAGATGTATTTATGAATAATGAACTCCAAGAATGTTCTAAAGGGAATTTTTCCGGTGATATGATTATTGTGTGTGCAGGAGTAACCATAAATGAAGATTCTGGGGATGGAATCAAATAGTCTTCTATAAGCTGCAAATTATGTACCTTGGATATTTGTGAAGGAGCTTGGGAGAGAGTTATTATAACTCTCACACAACATAGTATGTATATGTTGAGAATCAAATGGAAACCAAATTTAATTGATCGGCAATGTGTGTTGACAAAGATTAAGCATCTTTTGTAAAGTTTAACGGGCAGAAGGATTAATGAAGAGGAAAGTATTCAAAAAGATTCTAACAAGAATAGAAACATAAATGTGATCATTAGTTGGTTTGAAGATGGCATGGATGGTAGAAATTTGAGATGGCTAATGCAAGATTGTGTTAATGCAAGTATGGAGCTTTCTAAACAAACCGTGACATTAGAGAATAATGACAGTGTTAAAGAAAACGATCATTGGAACAAGATCATAGAAGGCATAAAATGTTTGTTTACCTGTCATTTTAATGTTGAATGAGAAAACAGATCTTGTTTTAAAAATTATGTAGACTGATTCTACAGATTAAAAATATACATTGGTGATTGCATGTGTTTTTATTCAGAGAACAATATTTACAAGAAGTTGAGAACATGTAGAGGTGTGAATATCAAAAGATAGTAGCATCCATACAAAACACTTTTGAAGAATTGCAGCATTTAACTTGCACTAGTTACATGTACCAATAGGGAATGAAAATGGAAATTGAAATTGATGAACTATGGAAATTAATGATGAAGAAATACAGACATGAATACCATGCGATGCAAAAGACAATCAATTGTAAATTTCACTTGGCTAAAGAAGAATACATCAACAAGATGAATAGGAAGCAATCACATAGAGTATGGGATCCTCGAAGATGGAGGAAAACAACACGGAAGCGTTGCACCGGAACATATGGACAACAACAAAATCAAGCTTGGGATTCAGGAGGAATGAAGAAATTGAGAGCTTATGACTAGGAGATCATAAAATTTTCTGCCTCGAGAGTCTGATGTGGGAGCATAAGCTAAAGTCAACTTTTTTGATATACCTATGGGTCTTAACATTTATTAGGGGAGTGAGTTTTATAAAAATGCACGTATAATGTCCGAAGTTGTGTGATTTCTAGAAGGTTCAAAATATATTTACAAAGAAGTGAGATACCAAAGTTTGAGTTTTAGATGAAATAGAATAGTTAAATAAATATAGATTCGATCTCTTATTAAGTAATCGTTAGTAGTTATGTCATATTTAGTTGATAGTTGAATGAAATAGGATCGATTAGGTTTTCTTTTACTCAAAATAGAAAAAAAGTTTGCCTTTTAGTTATCTAAGAGTTGTAATAAAAGTTCATCGATTAGGTTTTCTTTTACTCAAAATAGAAAAACAGTTTGCCTTTTAGTTATCTAAGAGTTGTAATAAAAGTTCTTGAGGGTTGGATTGGACATGATGAATATTTGAATGTAAATGCTCAATATTATTGAGAAACTTCTACGTGTTTATTCCCAAACTTAGATTGTTGCATATTTTATTTATGAAAAAAGATTATTTTCGATGATCCATTAATTTGAACGATCTGATTCTGCCTAAATATTGTTGCCTAGCGTTCTGGTTAATTGTGCTGTTGTATTGTGATAAACCCAAGAATAAATGTTTTATGTAATCTATCGATGTGATTTAATTCAGTCCATGCATTAAGATTCCTGCTGGGAATGCTTTATTTTCCTTTCTACCCATTTATTTGAAATCGTGTTGGTATAATTAAAACAGTCTATAGGCGTATCCATACTCATCTTTCGATCGGTTCAATTTTGTACAAGAATGTATGTTAATGCTCTGTCGCGAGACAAGCTTCATTAAATCCCTTGGCAAGAGCGAGCGATTGTTGGTATAAAAATTAGAATGGCGAGTTTGAACGGTTAGATGATGTGTTCATCATGTGGAACCATCAAATCGGAAGTTCTCAGCCAAATTTGGAATTAGATGCAGTCCTGCAGCAACCAAAAACAATCATGTAGCGATGGGAACAGTCCTGTTGCATTGGATCCTGTAGCAACACATTTTTCTTGAAGGGTTTCGATTTCCTGTAGTTTGGAATGAATTTTCCTTTTCATCTATTTTCCTGTAGAACGCACCAAGGTTTTGAAGGTTTGTGCCTTCCTGTTTTAATTATTGACAACGAGTTACATCCCTAAATCTCAGCAAGGAGATTTGTAGGTAAAATCTGAGTGTAGAAGTTGATTGCTCATTTGATTATTGGACAAGTTTTGAACAAGGACATTGAAAACTGTAAGTATTTCCTTACAATATTAAACAAAGTTTTCCTAGCTAGGTTTGTGTAGTTTTGACTGTTAAAAAATGGAAGATATGAATAGGTTTTTTACTAACCTATAGAGAATCCTAGATAGAGCAAGCTTAGGGTTCTAGGCCTGTATCACAAAGTATTTATAAGTGGTTACTAATGGCTTTTGGTTGGATTAATGAATTAACTACATGCATATGCTTAATGAATGTTGAACATTCCCACTCTTACATTCATTTGTCATAATTTTTTAGACAACATTTTCAATAGTATAAAGAACACATTTACATACACTTTGCATATAAAGTAGGGGTTAGAGACATTAAGAAAATATCAATTACGAGCAAATCTAAATAATTCACACCACAACACTCAGTGGTAAGATTCCAATAAAGTAATAATTCTCCAACATCCCTTAAAAAAAATGACATAGAGATTAGCCAAGCCTCAATCCTAAAAATACCAAACTTAGACCTATCCTTTTTCCTTTTGAAACAAACATTGATGCTAATGGGTATATGGGCATATTATTAATTAAATAGAGAAATCTATCCCTTAGTTTACTAATGAACTACCCATCTTATGAGAAGAAGTTATACCCTTGGCTCACCAAGTGAAGGAATGGAAGCACTAGATAAAGAAACCATTATCCATATCAATCATTGGCCTAGGCCCATAATAAGATCCAACAATTAAGACACAAGACATGAATAAGAATGGAAGTATTGGGGTAAAAAAACCATTATCCATACCAATCACTGGCCTCTACAATACTTATAGGCCCAGAGTAAGATCCAACAATTAAGACAAAAGACATGAATAAGAATGGAAGCACTATGTACTGGGGTAAAGAAACCATTATCCATTCCAATCACTGGCCTCTACAATACTTATAGGCCCAGAGTAAGATCCAACAATTAAAACGCAAGACATGAATAAGATTTGCAGACCAATTTCATCTACTCATTACATATTTACGAACGGCACATGTTACTAAGGTAAGGCTAGATGTTACTAAAAAAGACATAATATCAATGTAGTTAGCATCAAAGATGGCTGCTGCTGCAAGTTTTTCAGATCATTCTTCTCGGTCGGTTTGGGTGGGAGTTCGCACAGAAAACTTTTAGCGGGCGTTTGCAAATGGGACAAGTCGTTCTATCTCTCTTATGCCGCTTCCAGCCCAGAATGCAGTCAGTGTGAAATCCATGAAAGCAGCTGAGCAAAACGAAGTCCTCGTTCTTGCTATCGAAGTCAATAACGTTCAGACATATCGAGCAACTGCTATCAATCTTGCGACCCACCAGTAGGGGAATTGCAATCTTCGAGAGGCATCTAACCGGCTCAGACGGCTTAATATTAACCAATTCCAAATTCTGATTCAGAGATTGCCAAGCGTCAGCTCCTGGCCTATAAAACCAATTATGTTTCCACCACCGGCTCATTGCTTCGAGCCACTCTATCTCTAGGGAAGAGAACACATTCACGTCGGCGACCATGGGGTTTGTGTTATTCTTCAGCACAACGTACGGTACACAGCCGGGAAATATTTGCTGCGCCTGCATAGCCTTTCTGTCAGCGTCGTCGGGTTTTAAGACCATTTGGAGACCTGGCAGGAACAGGGTAGTCACACTCTGTTGTGCGGCGTGATTGCGAAGTCTGTGAAGGAATTGGTGCGCGCGGGGGAGAATGTCGGCGTCGCTGTCGAGGTCCGCGAGGTTGATCCATCCGCGCTTTTCCAACTTTTTGTATGTTCGGCTTCGCAGTGACGGAAAGTAAGACGTTTTATCGTTACGTTGGGCCAGTATTTCCCAGAAGATCTTCGTGCTCTCGGATGCGTCTCCTTCTTCCCAGAAAACATGGACGTGTTTGCGCAAATAAGTCAACTCGACGTCGTCCATCTTTTCTCTTCTCAAAGAAAAAAACAAAAATCACACTGATATAGACCCAAAAAAATAAAGATGAGTGTTAAATTCGTTGGATAATTGATGCTTGTATAACTGGTGGGTGATGTATGGATAACTAGTACGTGATGCATGGATAACTTTTAGGTGATCCCTAGAAGATGTATGGATAACTCGTAGGTGATGCATGGATAACTTAGGGGTATCTACTTAATTAGTAGCACACCCACATAGTTTGTGGCTTGATCACGTCAATAGGGATCAAATGGTTGAGAGATAGTTATGAAATGGAATACAGTTTGTAAATATTTTTTATTCTTCATATTCTTTAGTTAAACAGATTCAATTGTAAGTTATCCATATCTAGCTACATGTTATCACCAACATTCTCCATGTTATCCATTTATCAACTATGAGTTATTTTTTATATTATTTTTCTTTTTATCTCACATTCTTCTAGTTATCTGCCATGAATTGTTTGTTATTGCTATAAGTTATCCATTCATCACCTAGCTACCAGTTAATTTTTATATTTTTTTTATAATTGTTTATTTTGAATATTTACGAACTGCCATAGAATTAATCTCTATGTTACACTTGTTTCATCGTCATCCTCATCCATGATGAAAAAACATAGGTCTTACTCCACCCCAAATCTCAAATCAAAACCTCAATGTAATTAAATTTAATATTTGCTTTATATTATGTTAATTAGTTTAATGTTTGTGTTATAATATAAATGGATAACTATAATAAGCATAAGTCGTAATCCACCCCAAATCTCAAATAAAACGCCTATATAGGTAATTATTAAATAGTGTTTGTTTTATATTATGTTAATCAGTTTAATGTTTGTGTTATATTATAAATGGATAACTAAAATGTTCTAGTAATTAGTTTAATGTTTTGTTTTTGTTTAAAAGTTTCAGTGATCTCCACAAAACTAAGTGGTTAGTTCACTATCCATTTTACTTGTGAATGTGCTAATTACTTTAACTATATAAAGTTAAAAGTTCACTTATATTATTAACTATTTAGATAAAGTTTAACATAAATTCATAATTAATAATTCTTTTAACATTAAATTTATTTAATTATATATAAATATCTCCACAAAATCATCATCTCAATATGCATATATCAATGTATTGTACACCTTGAATCCATGCATGGTCAATGCATCTCACCATAGCCCAACTCATCCATCTCGGCATGAATGGAATCAATCTCATTATATTTTCGTTATTTATTTGAAAACATGTGTATCGGGCATAAAAGCAAGTTTGCAATTACATGTATGCATGTGGTTATTCATGTGTATTAGAAAAAGTGATTTATACAAGGAGTTAGGTGAATTTCTTTTTTAATTTTTGAAGTTTATAATTCTCAAGTTTGCAATTACATGTATGCATGTGGTTATTCATGTGTATTAGAAAAAGTGATTTATACAAGGAGTTAGGTGAATTTCTTTTTTAATTTTTGAAGTTTATAATTCTCTTATAAATAGTGTAGGTGTGTAATTGTATTGTGATTTGTATTCAATATTGTAGTTTGTAAATGTATTGTGGTTGGCTCTTAATAAGATATTTGAGTTTTTATTAATTATTTTATTTTTATTGTAAACATATTGTATTATATATTAGTATATATTTATTTTAAACATTGAATTAAGTATTTAGAGGGATTTAATTTTTTTTTGTTGTGTACAAAATTTAAGATAAAATAATCTATACATTAAGAATGTATGATATATCTACTTTATATATTTAATTTTAAGATAGATGTATGTTGATTTCTTTTATTTTATTTTATCTAATAATGAAAAATCAATGACTAAATAGTGGTCTATGAAATTTGAGGAGCTTCAAATCTAGAAAACCAAACAAATTAATCAATTCTCACTATAAAAAAGGAAAAAATAAAATAAAAAAACAATAGCACAAAGAATGGATTAAGGGGCTCTATGTTGTCCATGTCGGATCCATTAATAGGACATGGATGTTTCGTACAACCATCATGGTTTTTTGTGCTCATGATCCTCATTCTAAAAGAAAAGAGAAACTCGGTTAATCTGAATCATCAAAATACATAAGAGAGTATTCATTTATATGAATGAGGAGTCCCAACAAATAGATAAGAACAATCGGGGGTTTGAGAGTGCCTACGTGACCTTACAACTCACACAAACTAGAAGCATTAGGAAACAACAACACCAACACCCCTCCATAAGTGAAATTTAGGGAGGAAACAAAAGAAAACAAAGAGGGGTCCCAACAACAAGGCCTGATAAGATACCCATATACAAAATCTCATAAGCAGAGAAAAGCAGAAAAACCCAAAGGATAAAAAAACCCTCTCCAAAAGAGAGTCAATCACCAATGCACATTCTGAATTGTTGAGGCAATGAGAGCTTAATACACACTTGTCAAAATAAAATAAACATATAGAGTATAGTCTTGACATAAAATGTATGGTTAGGTACTCATTTTCAATCAAAAAAACATCATAGATTCAGTCTCCCTATGGGCGTCAATCCATCTTGTGAGATTGCATGGGTCACTAACTGCTATAACTATCAATTCAATATAGGAATTGGTGTTGTGTACAAGCTTCACTTTGAATATGCTTGATATTGATCTAAATTTGTGAGTAAAAAGTCAACTGATAAGCATTGCATACCCCCCCTTCCCAACAATGCTCAACTTAGTGGAAAATATCATGGAAACAAATATCACAATTGATGGAAAAAGTATAAAGGTGAAAGCTAAATGTGGAAAAGATACAAAAAAACCAAAGAAATAAATACTCCAAGGTGGAGAGATATGTACTATGAACAATGTAGTACATGGTAACAAACGCCTAGTTACACTCCTAATATTATCTACACAAGTGCCACAAATTCCACTACTCAAAGGTGTAAAATAAGAGATACCATAAATAGTCATCCTAGATAACAATTCTCAATATGGGTTCTAACAAACAAGGCCATGTTAGGTACCCATTAATAATAGACGAATCAATACATGTTCATTGAGATTATGAGAAAATCAGTGTGGTGTGCAACCACTAATCAGAAATAGAGAAGACAATTCTTTGCAACGCCTCATAAGAAATGTAAAATGGACAATTTGGGGAAAAGTCGCAGAAAAATAATCGTTGCCAATAACCTCTTTAGAATGAAATTAGCAAAAAATGCCAAAAAATACTCCAAAACATAAATTATAGTGATCATGAGAATAGATTGCTTATCTCCACCATCATACAAATCATACACCATCTCCTCCAATAGAAGGGACCTTGACACAATTGAAAAAAATAAAAACCAAAAATGATCTCACATGAAAGATAAGAACATGAAGAGAAATGGATAAAGAAGACGAATTTGTTTGGATTGATTCTATTCACCATGAGCAATGAAATATTCTAGATATCCTAAATACAACCCTAAACAAGTTATACAACTTGATGAGAACTCGACATTGTTCTCATTTTTGGGGGGTCAATTTTAGTAGTTATTTTTACCTCTGTTTCAGAAAGTGTGTATAATGGTAGCAACATTTTTCATTCCGAGCCATTTTTTGCAATTTTGGAACTTCTTTGTCATAAAAAAAACTAGAACTTTTACTTACAAGCACATTCTTTCAACTTTTACAAAAAAAATACATTTAGTAGCTAGGTATATTTGAAATATATCTATATCTATATATATGAATTTTCTTAAGATTTATAAGCTAGTTAGAATGAAAAATGTATACACTTTGGAAGTTTTTTCTTTAAACTTTTCTCTTAAATAAGTTATTTTTCGAGCAAATTTGTAAAAAAAATAAGAAAATACAAACATTCAAACCATTTTTAACTATTTTATGCTCAAAAATGATACAATTTAACATTTTTTTCCATAAAGTGAGGATTCACATAAGCTCAACAAAAATTATATTATACATTTGTAAATAACATATGAAATACATAACAGTTATTCTCACAATAAAATCTTAAAGTCAGAACATTAAAAAATATCTTATCAAAAATTTGTCAAGTTTGACATTTTGCTCAACAACATGAATCTAGTCAAGATCAAGACAATACAAACTAAATTGTTCATTGAAATTGACATTTTCTACAACTTGGTTCTCTCCCTAGACCTCAATGTGTTCTTCCATTGGGTCCTCTACTTCTGCAAAATGCCCAAAGTAATCATTTACAAACATTCCTTTTAATGGTGGTTGAGACTGTTTTGGCATGTTTGCCATAAGTGACTCATAAAATTCTCCTTTATTCAAACAAGCTTCTTGCATTTCATTTGGAATAAATTTCATAGCATTAATTTTTGCTTGATATAATTGAACTATAGTGGATCAGTATCAATGGATATGCAATTCCTTCCCTTTTGTAAGGAGTATGTTATTGTTGTACCTAATCACCACATGAAGAAAACAAAGTTGAATAGAATAATGAAACATAAATTAAAAAATATGGATTAATGACATTCGTTTCATATGTAATATCAAAAACATTACTTGTTCCCGAGAACAAATGTAAAACCCAATCTCCTTCTTTTGAAAATGTATCTGTGAGATCATTAATCAATGCTTGTGGCTTATGGTAGATGTTTACAACCTCTCCTTTCAAATCCTTTTCTTCATACGTCAACTTTTTAACCGCAACATTATAAGTAAATATTTGATTATATTTTCTTTCACTTTTTTCATTGATTAAAAGCACATTAAAAGAGATTCGTAGGTCTCATCTTTTGTCCAGAATTCAAGAAGTATGTTTTCAATATCACTCATAAATGGATCACTGCTCGAGCTACGAATTTTAGGATTTTTCCTATAACAAAAGTAGATAAGAATCTAATAACTTATAAAAAACTAAATTTGATTTCTAAATTCAAATTCTTAATAAAACACTGCAAATATCATACCAATATAGTTGCTTCCTTTAGTTTGATTTATCCTTGAAGTTTGTTAGTACGTCTCCTCCTTGTACATTTGAAAGGAAAACAAGAAATCTCCATAGAGGTGATGTTGTGACCTCGATAAATCTTGAAACCACTTTATTGAATAATTGGTAAGTATAAATCTCACAATCATAACTAATGTTTTTTATATTGTATCCATGAGAGAAAGAGGAATTTATGATAGAGATTGATGATGGAAAATCCAGATCATGTATTGATGAAAGCTTAAAGGATTCTGCAGAGAAAGTATAGTTTACATAAATGATAAAATCCAAGAAGCAACTGATGAGTCAGAGGAAATGTTGAAAATGAAAAAAGATACATTTAATCAAATGCATTATGATACATTTTCCAAGAAACATGATATTAAGAGGGAAGTACATCGACAGGAAAACTGACAAAAGACACATGGGGTAGGTGAGAATAAGAAAAATCCTGCTACACCCCTGATATCATCTGATAAAAAAGACAAGAAGATGCTCAATTCCGTTCAGGTTGGGATTAAAAAGCACAGCTCATTATCAACATCTAAATCTGACAATATGAGGTCCATACTAAAGATGAAGAAGCCTACAAGCCATTTCGAAGACCATTTGAGGTTTGATGTTGCTGGTACAGTTCCTACAAGCCATTTTGGGAACCATTTGAGGTCTTATGTTTCTAGTGTAGTATCTTTACTAACTGAGCCAAATTTGAAGACAACAAAGAGAGGTTTTCAAAGGTCATCATATAGAGAAAGCAATAATCATAATGGTGGAGATAATATTTTTGATTTTTCTTCTTGTCTTGAAGAAATTAGGATACAATCACTAGATACATGCATTATTTCAGAGCAGACCATGACTGAAAAGCAGTTTGGTCAGAAAAGGAAAAGAATGGAAAAAAAAATTAAGGTTCTCGATTAGTGCCTGAAAGTGAGTTCCTAGATCGTAGAAAAATGGTGACAGATAAAATTGTTAGCAATTTTGAATATTTTAAACATGGAAACACTAAAGAGAGCATTCAAGTTTCAAACTGTAAAGAAAATTTGAAGGGTGAATAAGATTTTGAAAATATTCATGAAAAATATGTTCCTAATGTCAAATATCATGTGCTTTCTACATTTGTGACTACAGACAATGAATTTAGGATAGTTCCAGACACTTGTTTGCATCAGAATTATATTCTAAAGAAGAAAAGAAAACTCTTGAAGAAACATAATCCAGGGATATCAACTTTACCAAAGAGATCATATAATCAAATAAAGATAAAAATTTGCATGGAAGAAGAAAATTTTCTTGAAGTATTATCTAGAGTAGATCATTGAAAGAAAAGGACATAGATCAATGCAAGGAAACTTAAATTTGATGAACATTTGCATTTGGTAAAAAGGGAAAGAATTGAAGTTGAAGATGAAACCAAGAAAATCATAGAAGGCTCGAATAAAGGAGGCATAGCAAGTGCCAACAAAAATAATGGATAAAATATGGCATCGGATAATGCTTTTGTGTTAAATGAATTCCATTTGAGAACTAATAATATCTCAAGTTCTAATAGTCTTGAAACTGAATGTGATTTTCCACATGGGAAGATGTATTCAATTTTTATGGAAAGGCCTATGTGTTTGCCACTAAAGGCTGATAAATATCGTTTGTGAAGTAGCCTACCAAGTGATGAAGTTGTCCTGGCTCCCTCTAAAAAACGTCACCGAGGTTAGGAAGCAATGTATGAATGTGTTGTAGAGGTTGCAACTGCTAGTGGAGCCAGTGGAAACTGGTGTGACTGGACAGGATGATGCATACAATATTTCTGTAGATGAAAAATATTATACTAAATGATTTAATAATGACAAGAAGCCAATTAAGGGAAATGGGGAATGTTTCAAAGTAGACACGTTGATCCAAAAAGAAGCAACAGAAACATGAGGTAGTAAGAAACCTGTGGTGTCTTCATATTCATATCAATCCTTTATAATTTTTTCTTCAGATCCTGCTAAATGGGTAGAGGAGAAGCAAATGGATCCATGGTTTGAAGATTCAATTTCCTCTAAGCATATGGATAAATGGAAGATTGGAGATAAGGATAAGATGAGTGCACATGCTAAAATTTCTACTGAATAATTATCTGATCCAAAAAAGGAAGAACAAAATCTACAAAGCGTGACTCCATGAATGATGACTTCTCCAGAGAAGCAAGATGTTTCAAATTTAGCTTCAAGGACATTCAATTCAATTAGAGCACCTTCTGTCAAGGCTTATGTTGCACAAAAGGGTGAGGCTGAGCAATATGAATACAAGTCAAACAGTCTTTAATTCAAGCCTCAACTTCAATTCACTTCTTTATTCAACATAGTCTCGAGATCACATATCTCGGATATTGTCGAACATATGTGTAACATCCCCAAAAATTCACAAAAAATTAAAATTTTTCTATGTGATATTAAACGCTAAATCATAGCCAGAATGTTAGTTTAATAATTAAATTCAATCTAGTTAACAAATAGATTACAAAGACAAGACATCAAGAGAAAAATCAAGAGTTAATACTCTTTGCTTAACTGTAACTAAGAGGCTATAGAATTTTACTTACTAATTTGTAAGTCACATGCCACTAACTGTACTCAATCTATATTTATTTTTAGTCTTGAATAATAAAATGTTTGTCAAAAGTTAATGAGTTAGAATAAATTATTGAATTCAGATCATTGGTTTATTTGTAAGAATGTGTATGATTTTGATGGTTATTTTCTTTTCTTAGTGAAGGGGGGTCTGAGGTTAGCCCAAGGCTTACTTAGTTTTTTTCAAAGCTAATGCAGATCCGATGCTTGTACATAAGTCACAAGTAAAAACTTACTTCCAGTTTTACGATGTAAGAATTCAAGGCTCGGAAGACTAAATGAGTAAGTTAGGAAAGATCCTTAAAATCTATTTATTGTGTACATTATCGAAGTGTAATAATTCCTAGGCCTATAGCAAGGACTATTCTACCTAGGTAGCAATTGGAATTTATAGGGTGATTATTTGTTCTAAACAAATAAATTATATGATCAATCGTATATAGTTATCAAAACATGTTTTTAGTTGTTTGAAGTACAAGGAGCCTAAATACATTTCCAAAGTCTTCTAACTATGAACTTTAACCATGTTAATCCTAGAACTTACCTAAGAATAAAAATTAACATTATTAATTTGGAAACTAGAAACTAACTATAAATATAACAAAACTAACCGAGGCATGTAGTCGATGCATAAAATGACAGCTACAATCTAGCTAAAAACTCCAACGTTGATAACAATGACTTGTTAATTTTTAACAAATGCAATGGTATTACTTTTACACAAATCATAGGGTTAGCATACAAGTTTAAACTATATCAAGCTAATAAAAGATTTCAAAGTTAGTTCAATCCACGTGGTGGATTCTCGCCAGATGGAGGGTTTTGGGTGATAAACCCTATGCAACTGCATTCATTCTTTTTCCCTAAAACTCGCTTGGCTTAATTAGTTGTTTGTTTTGGAAGGAGGAGTAGGCCAATAGGCCCTCGTCCTCCTCAGGTCTCTAAAATATTTGTCACTCTTGTCTTGGTCATTGCGTTAGCAGGCTTGATGCTCTGGTTCTTCGCCATGATTATTTCTTCAAGATCAACGTTAAAAGTTGGTAAGTTGTACAGAACCTCCCAACGTTCTTTTTCTCTTTTAATTAAAATAAGATATAAACTAAAAAACTCTAAACAAATTTTTTTTGGTGATAGGTGATATTACTTGGAATTGCATAGTCGAATGTTGAAGGTGAGTCCCTGAGTTGAAGGGTGTGAGCAAGAAAATCTCAGGTAAGCCTTAGTCCCAACCTTGGGTAAGATTCGTTGTGATTGTGTATGTAGTGTTCATACTACTTGTAACAACTTGTTGTTTTTTTTGGAAAAGTTATGAAGGCCATAAAATCATCCTTAGTGATAACCCTTAGGGTTTCAACTGTGGGTTGCAGCTCTTGTAATAATTATTTAGGGTAAAAAAAAAACATTGTTTCGAGGTTTTGAAATCATTGTTCATACTGTAATTAAGTTATGTGGAATATTCCTCAGCCTCTTGCTTGGCCACTGTAAGTTTTCGAGGCTATGAAACGTTAAGGATTTTGGTATTATAAGTTAAACAATGTGGTGGCTGTAATGGATAATTTCTTGATAAATTACAGACTCTGATTTATGGTTTTGTTTTTTTTTAAAGGAAGAGATTACGGGCCCGAGTGTAAATATATTAAATTTTGTCTTCCTCTTGTATTTTTGGTTTCATAGTGCATTTAGCTTGGTAAAGAGTTTTCTGCAATGACAACAATTTGTTGTAATTTCTTCTATGGATGCAAACTGGTTAAAGCCATTGGAAAATTTGTTATTTCAATTTTATTCATGAAATATGTACCATAAAGGATTAACATAGAGTTTGGTTTTAATAAACAGTTTTTGTATTTAAGTAAGATGGTTATCTTTTGATCTTTGATTTTTGTATAAACAATAGTTAGATTATGATAACCTTCCTTTTTAATCGAAAGAGATAGAAATATATCCTTTTAATTACTTAAATGTTGGATAAATATTTAATAGATAAGAGTTGTACCTTATCTTTTTTGTTATTGGGGGAATCAGTAATTGGGCGGTTCTAGTACTCGCGTGACGTGGGGTCCATTTTCATCGGCTGCCACAAATCCCGCAAGCATGGGGCATAAATAAGTCGGGGTGAGATTTGAACTCAAGACCTCCTTTACAACATTCTTTCATTTACACAACACTTTCCAGTCAGTCTACACCCCTGCGAGCGAGTTGTACCTTATCTTAAGTATACAGTTGTCTATTTTTAATTATTTGCTAGTTGTGGTAATCTCTTCTTTTTTTATAAAATAGGTTATGTGAATGGATATGAAGGATGGTATTAAAGAGTAGGGTTTAGAAGAACAATTTACAAATATTGATAATAGTATTAGTGTTATGCTGACTGTTTACAGTTTGGTTTACTAAGTACTTAATTTATGTAATGTTATATGACTAGAGTAACATGTTTATAATTTTGGTTTTAAAGTATTAGAATAATGAATGGTTTTTCTTTACTAAGTGTAAGTAAAGAGATTTGTATTACAATAATTGTTATTGTATTATGCTACACACAATTTAATGTCTATGTGACATAAGATTTACTATAATAGACTCTATGTAATATTCTTAGAGGTTTTTGTATAAAAGGCTAAATTCTAGAAATGGATTATTATAATAGATATCTGGAAAAATAACATTGAAAAGCTTCCAATGTTAAAAACAGTTACTTGAAGATATTGCTAGAAACTTATCAGAAGAAAAGATTGTTGATTCATTTCTATGTAAACTCTTCAATTCGATAATAGCTCAGATCATTTTATCCATGTATAATCATTTCTATCTACAGCTAAACAATCCCGGTGTACTGGAGTATGTCATCGTAAGATGAGTGCAAAAATGCAGAAAGGAATTTTACTCATTAATCAATCATTTCTAATTCTATACTCATTTATTATGATAATCATATACTAGTAAACGTTCCTGAATAAAATGCATACTTAAGCATTCTAGCAGATTTAAAGTATCTAAGTAATAATAGGAAAACTAAACATGGCTTCTTTCATTCTAGTAATTTACTTGGACATAAATAAATAAGATAACACAATGGAACCTAGTAATTTAGAGAAGAGACAAACAACCCAAGGAGCTTGTTCCACCCAACCTTTTCCTAAAGATATCTCAATTTCTTGTCTCAGGACCCCCGAGCCCGTCCACTGATCCACCGAGATGAATGAACTGTGTGGAGATATGGGATTCAATACCCCTGCAACTAAACAATAGTACTTATGTCCTCAAGAGTATAGAACTTAGCTATGTGGCTACATTAGCTCAAAATGCAGTCTTAATCACTCAATCCACTTCTAAATTTCCCCTCATTGAATCTCTTTTGCTCCTTTCTCAAATTCAAAAATTTCACAAGGTAAAGAATGAATAGCCCTTGTTGAATTCGATCGATAGATATATGCATGCCTAAGTATTTTGGTTAGTTATTTTTAATTAATGAGACACTTGCTCTGTTCCACTTTCTTAGGGAACATGACCAAAAATTAGGGAAGTTTCCCCCTGCAACAACTATAAGTGATTGAGGATGCTTCCATGTGTCTTTTTTCTCTCACCCCAGTCTATTTTTCCTTGTGGGTCAGTGGACACTCATTCAACATCCTCCTTTGGATATTTTCTCATCTTTTATTTATTAAATAATAAAATATTCAATATAATTAATTACACTCATCCTTGACCCCACTTGGTCAATAGCCATTAACCAATAGTCATAAACTTTACAATAAAGGTAAAATATAATGTTTTCTTAAACATAAAATGTTATCGAAATTGGGGTGTGTGACATACACCCCCCGTTAAGTCCAACATCGTCCTCGATGTTTATTTATTCATCATCCTCAGAGCTTCCTTGGAACAGAATTGGATATGCTTCCCGCATATGACTATCTAATTCCTAGGTTGCTTATTCTTGACTAAGGCGCTTCCATTGCACCTTCACATGTCCAATGGTGCGACTCCGCAGAAAAATTTCCCTCTTTTCAAGGATACAGTTGGATTCCACCTGAAAATCTCCTTCAGGATCCATTTGTACATCATTCCAATTTATCATGTATGATTAGCATCATGTACATATATTTTTAAAACAGAAATATGAAAAATATTATGAACTTTAAGATTTAGTGGTAAGGCCATTTGGTATGCCATCAGTCCAACTCTGGACAATATTTTGAAAGGCCCAAAGTACCTAGGTGCTAGCTTAGCACAACTCCCTAATTTTAAGGAGTTATTTTTAGGTTTTACCTTAATGAAAACATGTTCACCCACCTAGAAGTCTTTCTTAGTTCGTTTAAGATATCTTGGCTCTTCTATCTATCCCATGCAACCTTTAAATTACCTTGTACCTGCTTCACTGTTAATTTAATTTCCTTTAATAACTCAGGTCCTAGCATTAACCTGTCAATGAGGTTACTCCATGAGATGAAAGTATTTCATTTTTTGCCATACAGAATTTAAAATGGGACGAATTTTGTTGAAGCTTGGTAGTGGTTTTTGTATGTAAACGCAACCAAGTGTAAGTAGTCCTCCCATTTACTTAGTTATTATCTAACTCACATCCTTAACATATCCTCCAAAATCTGATTTACCCTTTCTGTCTGTCCATCCGTTTGCGGATGAAAAGATGTAGTGAAATTAAAAGTAGTATCTAGACCTTTAAATAAAGATTTCGAAAAGTTCCCCATGAATTTATAATCCCTCACAGAAATTATAACTTTTGGAATTCCATGAAAACAAAAAAATTGTTTCATAAATATTTTGAAAGCAATGTTAACAACCTTATGAGTGATATTTATTGGTATAAAATGGGCATCCTTGCTGAGTTTGTCGACAACTACCATTATTGAATCATTTTGTTTCTGATTTTTAGGCAAACCTACAATGAAATCAATGTTGATTACTTCCCATTTCCATCTCGGAATTGGTGACGATTGTAACAAACTGATTGGATGTTGATGTTCAGTCATATCTTGTTGACATTCAAAACATCTAGCAATGTATTATGCCAACTCATTCTTCATATTCAGCCAAAAGTAGTCTTTCTATAACATAGTTATTGTCTTTTGATAGCCAAGGTGTTAAGAATAAGGACTTTTATGTATTTCATTCAAAATCAGCAACTTAACTTTAGGTACATTAGGTATATACAACCTATTTTTATAAAGCATTAACCCTTTTTCATTTAGACTGTAATCTATATTTAAACTTTCAGTTACATTTTCTGCCACTTTAGCTTGCATTTTTCGGTAATTCTTATCCAATTTTACTCCTTCTTCAAGCTGATCTTCTAAAACTGTTTTGTAAGTACTGATTGCTGCCATAAAATTTAATCTTGCATTTCTTCTCAAAGCATCAGCTACTTTATTTTCCTTCCCCTTGATATTTTGGATCTCAAAATCATATTCGCTAAGGAAAGCTAGCCACCTAGCTTTCCTTGCACTTAAATTTGGTTGATCCCATAGATACTTTAAACCCTTATTATCCATCAATAATATAATTTTTCTCTTGGTCAAGTGATGGCGCCACATCTTAAATGCATCTATCACAACAGCCAACTCTAGATTGTAAGTAACATAATTTTTCTCATGAATTCTAAGTTTCCTGGACTCGTACACTATTACATGTCCTTCTTGATTTAAAACCCCACCAAGACCATCCTTACATGCATCAGCGCATACAATAAAATCCTTCTTAGGATCAGCAATTCTTAAAATGGGTGCAGTAGTTAACAATTCTTTTAATTTCTTAAAACTCTCTTTACATTTTTTATCCCATACAAATTTCTTCCATTTCTTCTATAGAGAAGTTATGGGATTCATGATCCTTCATAAACCCTCAATGAAACTTCGATAATACCCGGTGATCCCCATGAATGACCGTACATCAGTCACATCCTTTGGGACCAACCATTCGTTAATTTCTTTTATCTTATCTGGGTCAACCGAGATCCCATATTTAGTTATTACGTGACCTAAGTATTGTATTTTATATTTGAAGAAGTCACATTTACTGAACTTGGCATAAAGATGATGTTCCCTTAACACTTGTAAAATGATTTTTAAATGTTCCTCATCCTCTTCTTTAGTCTTATAATAAATTAGAATATCATCAATAAAAACTACTACAGACTTATCCAGATATTTATGTGATACGTTGTTCACTAAAAACATGAATACTTTCGAGGCATTAGTTATCCCAAATGGCATGACAACGAACTCATAGTGACCATATTGGGTCCTAAAAGTCATCCTGAAAATATCCTCATCCTTAATCCGGACTTGATGATAACCGGATCTTAAGTCAATTTTTGAAAATATTGTTTCTCTACATAACTGATCGAATAGATCATCTATACGGGGAAACGTGTATCTATTTTTAACTGTCATTTTATTAAGCTGATGATAGTCAATGCATAAGCGCGGAGTACAATCCTTCTTTTTAACAAAAATGAATGGTGCTCCCCAAGGAGACACACTTGGTCTTATATACTTTTTATCTATCAGTTCTTTTAATTGCAATTTTAGTTCGTTAATCTCCAGGATGTTCATCCAGTAAGAATCTTTTGAGTTAGGCACCACACTGGTTCCCATCTCAATAGTGAAATCTAGCTCCCTTTTTGGAGGCAATCCTGTAATTTCCTCTAGAAATACATCCAGATAACATCTCAGAATTGGTATATCTTCTAATTTTAGCTTGTCTTTTTTATTAATGTGCTCGTCATTAGTTATAGTTACAACAAAATCTTTACATCCCTTTCGAACAACCCTTTTTAGTTGTAAGGAATAAATCTGTTTGATTGTTGTTTTCCTAGGGATTCCTTTTACTGTTATCGTTTCTCCTTTATTATTTAAATAGGTAAAAGTTTTATCAAAACAATTTGACACTACTTGATGTTGTTCCAACCAATCCATTACAATTAATACATCATAGGAGCCTAACGGAAGTACATTCAACCTTACAGATGTTTCAAACTAATTCATAAATAATGTACAATCTTTCACAAAATCAATTACTTTCCTTTTTGCTCCTGTAGCTAATTGAACCAGCCATGATTTTGCAAATTTCTCTACTGGTAGTTTACTTTTCTCTACTAAACTGGGAGAGACATAACTTTGGCTAGCCCCTGGGTCAATTAAAATATAAATAGGTTTATGGTTCATCGTACCTTCCACTTCCACATGGTGAAAGTCTGATATTCATTATGTATGTTTTCCAGCGTTGCATTGATTCTAGGCATCCCTCTTGCTAAATCACCAACCGTTGTTTTTTCTTGCATGGCATGAATGTTGTTGACAATCTTCTTCCTGTTAGGACATCTTAATGCGTAGTAAGGTCCCTAGCATTCCCAACATTTTACTAGTTACTTACATTCGTTATTTTTAACATAATTACAGTGATTATTTGTAAATTCTTTATTTCTTGTGACAGTATGGTTTTGTTGTGGGTTACTTTTTGAATTACTTCCTTGAAATTTTCTATTAGGAAGATTGCATGAGTTATTATGCCCAAAATTTTGATTAGGTGTGAAACTTTTCTTTCTTGGTTCAAAATTATTAAGCTTTTATTTTCCAGGTTGGCATGTTTTCCCTTTTTCGGTTATGCTCATAGCAGAAATTTGCTTTTTGCATGGCTTCTTCAAGGGTCTTGGAATTATCATATTCAATTATGTCCTTAATATGAAAAGGTAAACAGCTCAGAAACCATTCTACCTTGGGTTTTTCATCAACAATATAAGGCACATATCACAATAAGCTTAAAAATTTACTATTTAACTCTTTCATACTCATGGTTCCCAACTTTAGGTCATAAAATTCTTTAGCTCGTTCCTTGTAATATTGCCCCGACAGAAATTTCATTTTAAAGTACTTTTTAAAAGTACTCCAGTTTATATTCTTCTCTTTTATACCCTTAACTCGTTTTATGTCCTACCACCAGATGTCGGCTTTTCCAGTTAAGTTTTATATTGTCATTCTCTCTTTTAACTGATTTGAATAATTATATATATGAAAGTACTTTTTCATTCTGGACAGCCATGCTTCGGCTTCCTCTCCATTTTCTGTTTCTCCATTAAAAGTTGGTGGTTTAATATTTTTGAACTCCCCAGAAATCTCTTCATAGGACTTGTACTTCTTCTTTATATGGTGAAAATTACTCTCGTTATTGTCACTAGAATACTGGTGTTTCTTTCTGAGCGAGTTACTATTAATTTCAAAAGAAGAACTACTTTCAATTTTATAGTATTTTGACCTTTTACCCTTATGTTGATAGGACGTAGTGTCAAATTCTATCTATTTATCCTTTTCTTCGTTATAAAACTTTTCCAGCAGCATTTGATTCAGCTCCTCCTGCTGTCTTAGGATTCTCTCATTTTTCTTTTTTAACGGTCTGCATTTCATTTTTTAGATCCTTAACTATTTGCAGTTTTTTAGATGAGTTGTTAGTTATCTCTTCTTTAGCAGGTTCTTTTCTAGAATATTTTTTTTCATTTAGTGGGGACCTCCCTTCAACATACTCTGCAATCCCTTCCATACCTGTAAATCTAATTCAGAGAATATTCTGTACAGCAACATTTAAAATAATAAATCAGTATCCATACTTTCTATTTATTTTTTGTTTACGTGCACTGAGCCACTTCAGGCCTAGCGTCTGAACGTGGTCTCTGATACCATATGTAACATATGTTATACCTAAATCTCATCATAAGCATGTGATGAGATCCCAAACTTCAATGTTTGTCCTTAATCCCAAATTGTGAAGTGAGAATATTGGTCCATACATCAAATCTACATATGAAAATCTAGCACCACCTCTACCCGTTAGTAAAATAGTTGTACCTTCTTCAACACCACCTGTAATGTATTAACAGTAAGAAGTGGCACCACCTTTATCCTTTGATCAAGGTGTGGTTCTACCCTATTAGCGCTCTGTCTCAATGAGGAAGAAGCAGTGACCTTGGTAAAAAGTGAAAAAAGAGAGGTTCTCACGAAGCTTCTCGAAAGAAGGCTTTGTGGCACCCTTATGCCTACTCGCTAGGGCCAGTTGGGCTCGAGATCCATCCTTTGGATATCTCGTATCCACCTCACCCACTAATTTATCAACCATCTCTTTCCATCCCAAGCCTGTAAAAGCAGCCTCATACTCCATGGTTGGGGAGGAGAGTAAAGTTATGTTGTTGCTTTGATACTCTGGCCTAAATCAGTAGAGTGAGCTTGAGGGAGAAATTTGGAGTTATTGGGGACAACATGTTGGCTTTGTGAAGGAGTAAATCGACACTAAGACATAGGTTGTAAACTTTTTCTCTATTACATAATGCAAAATTGGTTCCTTTTCCATAAATTATATTGTGTTATTATAGTATATTTTATTATTGAATTCCTTAGTCATCAACATAGAACAGTGGATCATATTCTGGTGCAGTGTAATCTTGTTTTTTGCTTTCTTGTGATTATGCAGGTATATCCATGAAGGACCATCATTACGGGAAACATCTATACTATTATATCAAAGAGATCGATTCCAAATATCCACCCATTCTAGGGAATGTCTTCCAATATTGTTGTGTACTATTTGTTCTAGATCTGAACCATTCATACTGGAGGAACAACCCTTGTCCACAAGAGGTGAAAAATTCCTAGCTACAAATCTAGCGATTCCGCTGGGAAAGAGCTTCAACTGATTTGATCTTCCTCAGTGTTTTCAAACACTTTTCCGAAATCTAAGCTCCAATTTTTTATCGGTTCAATCATATCCACTAGCTGATATAGTAAGATTTTGGGTTGGTATCATTAGATCTTTTCAGATATGGGTTGTTCTTACTTTATGTGCTTTCAATTACTGTTAATTAATGATTTAAATGCCAGTTGCAAACTGATTAATTTTACTTTTTCACAATTTTCTTTGTTTTGGACATCTACAGGGAACCACGTATGCATAGTGGGAATTAAGCGGTGCCACCACTTGAAATCAATTAGCAAAACACGGTGCCATCATCTGTGATCATTAATCAAGAAGCGGTGGTCTTGCAAAATAATTATGTCAGTGACCCTTTGGAAGCGGTGCCAGGTAGGATTTTCTAGACTTGTTTTTTTTCGAAAGTTGTTGTAAAAATTTTGGTTGAGTTGCTTTCAATTCTAAGTTTATGGGTTAGTGTTAAAGAGATCTGAGTATTTGAATGTCAAATTGGATGTGGTAAAATGCTTATTTTGTTGAAATCAAAGAGCTAGGATAGATTCAGCTTTTCATTTTCTTATATGCTTGGTTTTAAATATTTTGAAAGGATTGTTGTTTGAGAGCTTAGGATCAGTTAGATATCAGTCTTATTGTTTGATAAATCTAAAAATAAAGACTTGCTTGATTGGTTTCTTGTTTTCATTTTTCATTAAAGTTTGTGAAGGACTTCTTTTTGCTTTGAAAAAAAACATTTTGTTGAGATTTGTTCATATTTTTGTTTGAGGATGAATTATTGGACCTCTAATTAGCCTCATCAGCTTTCATATCTCCATTTTTCTTCTCTTTCTTTTACATTCTGATTCATCAAAAGAAAAATATTAGTGGTTTTAAGTTAGATATTTCTAGTTTTAAAAGGAAAAATTGAAAAAGTATTGATTATTCTGTTGAGTGTTTTTTGTCTTTCTTCTTAGAAAAAGAGATCTTACCCTATTTTTCTTGCTTTCAAAAAATCAGTTTGAATTTTGTTGCTCATTTCTCTTTCTCGGAAAAAGATTTGTTTGGTGTAGTTGTTTGGTGAAATTTTTTGTTTTTAAATGAAAATTGAAAAGAAAAATACTCTCTCCTTCCCATAGGTAGGCATGTATTGAATGGAAAAGTGACAGTATCTGCATTTCATATTTGCATGGCTTTACATTTTTGTCAGAACTCCATGCATTCACCTAACTGTTCAAGTTAAAATTAACGGTAGTTATAGGTATAAAATTGTCTAGAAATTTGAATGATAATTTAGTGACGTGTTCCGACATCGTTAAACGTAGGAGCTGTCGTTATTTTCCTGCATTGCAACCCAGGACTCACGTGGTTCTTCCATGTATCATCGGTATATCGAACGACCTTTCACGTACCCTTGAGGTATATAGAAAGGTACTTCACGTAGTCGATTGTATATTGGAAGGCCCCTTGTGGATAGTTTTGCATTAGACAACACTACTATGGATTTGAGGTCCAATGTACCTTGCATATATCGGTATACCCCACTAGGATTCCTTGTCCAACTAAGAAAAACCCTTTGGATGTCTTTTTTGGAGCAATACACCGATAACAATACTCAGGGAGATTACTACGCATGTACCTTGAGTATCTCGTGAGTTACACCTTCTTGATAATCCTGGTGAGTGATCGACTATTTTGAGCTCATCCTATCACTTAAGTTTGCTTGTGGCCTGTAGCTTGTGTAGGAGAATACCTTGTGTGATTTTTCTTAGTTTTGAAACCCTAGGTTAGGCTTTAGTGAGTTTTTCAATCTGGCTGAGTTTCAGTTGAGATGATCTAGAAGAAACCAAGGCTTACCACCCAACTTTCCAACTACAACAGGGGAAGGACCAATGGAAGCCACAGACCAAGGAGCTACAACAAACTCCCATATGGGAGAAAATCCAATTGTAGAAATTGGAGATCAATTCGCTTCTTACGTTACTCCCTTGGTCCAACATTCTCCTACGGCTGACACTTCCTTTCATTCTTCGATGGAAGGTTAGAATGATGGTATTGATGTAAATGAGTATGGCCCTGATGCTCCTTTTTGGAGAACTTCAATGGGTCAAGCTATTTCTGAGTTTGGGGTTATTAGACCCTATTTTGAAAACCCTCCTCTGAATGAGGATACATATAGGAGAATTCAAGCATTGCTTAGTCGTGCTCATAATTTTCAAGAGAGGATGGACAGGGTTATGCCTACCCCTATACCTCATAAAGAACCTATGTCAGCTCTTTTACCCCATCTGTCAGACCCATGGCCTTCTGGATATAGTCCACTTGTTGATGAGGTTCCATCTCGTGGTATGTCTCCTCATGATCCAGGTCAAACCTCCAACCCTATAGTTTTAAATCCTAGCTGTGTTGATAGTCCTCCCATACCTTCTATAGCTGGGGGGCAGCTTTCAGCTCAAATGGTGTAAGTACCTTTGAATGTTGGGGGGAAACCCTAGCGTGACCTGCTTTATCAGTGACTGGAGTTGTTACTGGTACTAGGAAGACCTCTACTGCGGAGAAATCCACAATGTATGTTCCTCCTACCCATGCCAATATGGTAAACCCTCCATCAAGTTCAGGCTAACCCTTAGGGGTACAACCTACAGTAAACTAGCCTTCTTAGGGTTATGGTTACCCAACAAATCAATTACCTATAGCCAACACGAATTATCAACCTACATATAGAGGAAATATGTAATCTTGAATCACTTACCCTGGAAACATGTTTACACCATGGGGGAAACCTAATTGGTCCTACATGTCGGCAATGAGAGGAATGCCTATTCTTACTGCTGGAGGTGTCGGAGGGTCTCCTTATGGCAGCCCACCCTTTAAAGATCTTCCAGGAGGAGGCCCATTTGGTAGAGGTCCACCTTATGGAGGACCATCGCTCAAAGCACCACCACCTCAAGGCCCACCTTCGAGAGGATCACCGCCCGGGGACCCACCTTCTAGAGTTCCACTGCCTAGAGGTCCACCTTCTAGAGGAACACCACCTAGCAGACCACCTCCTGGGGGGCCACCTCTTGGAGGCCCATCCCCTTCAAGGGGATCTTTAGGAGTTTCATCTTCTAATCAACCAAATAAACATCCCATATATCAATCAGCTTATGGTCCTACTGGTACACATATGCCTTATCAATACTACCAGTATGTGGAACCTAATCGATAATTACCTTTCTTGGAAACTTTGGACTTACCTGATCTGTCCAAGTTGATAAATGATCCCATTCGACATAACCCTTAATGGCCTGCTATTCCAGTAAAATTGCCATCAGACATTCCCAATTTTGATGGAAAGCAGGGAGATGATCCTAAGAACCATTTCATTATTAAATTGAGCACATAGATCTATGGACAAACATACAACGCACAAAATAGATCACACAATTTACTCAGCAAATGAAGAATGAAATAGTGCAAAAATGGCTTGTAGCGGTGAATGCTTTCATTAATCAAAAAGTAATTGGATAATAATTACAATGAAGTACAATGGCTTTAATAGCCACATGAGGAAATTCAAATTGATAGACTCTACTTGACTATAGGTAACTAAGACCTTGTCTAAATCACTATTGGAGGACTCAATAGTTAATTGACCTTGTCTAAACCATAACCGGAGTTGATCGGAGTTCTAAAACACAACTCAAGTGTTAGATTTAGTGTTGAATAAGGCTAACTGACTATGGTAGGTGAGAAATGTGCCCTCCTAAGTGCAGTCAAGTAAACCTAGTGCTAATTGAATGTAGAGGACTAGAATTGAATGTAACTAACTCCTAACTTAGCTTAACTAGTCATCAACTGAATTGAACTTACCTTGGTTGGTTTTGGCACTCCAAGTGGATTCCTAAATTGTAGGGATTGGTCTAGGAGGATCCTAAATTGATGCAATCAAGTGTAATCAGTGGAAGTGAGCCTCAAATAGTGTTCCCCACACTTTAGTAAGTGAAACATGTCCCCCAATTAGGCCAAGTTGACCCAATGGTGTTAATGACTATAAATAGACTGGATGGACAATCTGTGGGCCCTGGTAACTAAGACCATAGGTCACCCATTACATCAAGTAAAATAAAGTAACTGCTTAATACAAGGAGCTGGCACAAAAACCACATGGGAAAAAAGCCCCCCCTCTATCTAAGCGAGTAGAATCAGTTCTCAAGTTTGAAAAACTTGAAAATATGTTGCTGCAATCTTCATCTCTGTGAGGTAGCGAAGCAACATGCATGGTGTGCTATGCACAGGTATTCTGGGGCCTATCATGTAGACTTCTCCTTCTTCTCCAAAAATGATGATGGAAGGAAGGAGGAATGTAGCATTTGTCTCTTGTTGAATGAAGAGGTGTATGATCATATCCATTCTTCTGAATGTAGTGAGATTGAGTCCTTTCCATATATAATCTTGCAAGGAGTCTATTGCATCTCCCTAAAGGAGGTAAGATAGCATGACATAGCGCAAGGGTCTTCCCTTTCTAAGTGTCAAGTAAGTTTCCAGTCATCTTCCTAGCTTCCAGTTTGGAAGTAGGGACTGAATCTATATTTGAGTCACCCTGAATATCAAGGTCATAAATTGATAAACATGGATCTGCAATACTAGTAGAAGCTGTAAAATAAGTAGATGCAATGATTTTACCTTCCCTTGCAAGTGGCTACTAAGAGTGCACTGGTTCTAAAGGAGGCATGAAATGCGAGAACTCATATGCTTTTGAAGCATGAATTGCAGTACCCTTTGCTATGATGCTCCTAGTAGAGATATCTGTGATCTCCACTGAGTCAGGACCAAAGATCACTTGCTTTTGAGATCCAGTATGGGTCATTTGATAGACTGATAAGAGGTTTGAAGCTAGTTTGGGAACAAATAGCACATCTTTGAACCTTTCATGTTCAATTTTGACAGAGCCCTTCCCCTTTGTTTTGACTTTACTGTTATTTCCCATCTGAATACTAGAACCATTAAAGGACTGAAAAGAAGACAATGATTCTATGGATGCAGCCATATGGTTGGAAGCTCTAGAATCAATGAGGAAGACATGTGATGATGTGCAGCAAGCCTTCAGTGCATGGCCATTCCTTTGGTATTCTTCATCTTCTTCTTCTTCAGAGACATCCTTCCTTGCGCTAGTAGGTAGAGAAATGTTATGCTTCTTCAAAATAAGAGCCATTTCATCAAGTTGTCTTCTCATATAGGAGCTTTCTAAATGAAAGCCCCTTCCACAGTAAGAGCAGAGGACCTTGCCTTTGCCATTCTTCTTTATTCTCTTCAAAACTGAAGGTTCTTTTGACTACTCTTTCTTCACGGGAGACTTATCCCTTTTCTTCCCTTTTTCATTCACTACCTTATCTCCTCTTGCAACCAAAACTAGATCTTTGGGAGATCGAATGATCCCCATTTGGATCAATTTATCATTCTCAGAAATAAGAGATTGGATGAAGGTATTAAGAGTGGGAATCTTCCAATTTGTAGTAGTGAGCCTTACTATTTGGAAGGTGGATACAAATACTGAGTAGTCTACATTGAGCTATGTGAGAATGGCAAGGATGAGCTGATTTTCATCCTTCTTCACTTTGCATTACTTCAATTGATATATCAGGTTCTTGAAATTTATGAAGAATTCATTCAAAGAATTGAAATTGGATGGATTGAGAGTAATCAAATCATTTTCTAGCCGATGGATCCTCATCTCATCATGATTACCAAATAAGGAGGAAATATTTTCCCAAACCTCCTTGGGAGTCTTCAGGTCTTGGATCTGAAATCGAAGATCTCTAGAGACTGAGGAGAGTAACTTTCCATGGGCTTCATCAAGCCTGTTCATGTACTTAGCTTTGTCTTTATCTGATTCTGGATCTTCCTCTGTTTCTTCTATGAGTCTGAAGAGATGCTTGGTGCAGAGAATTACCACCATGTCATCCTTCCATTGGTCATAGTTGAATGGAGTGAGAAGCTAAAACATCAGGAGTCATTTTAAACGTAGCAAGAAGGACTGAGCTGCTATAGTGAATGCAGTGAGAAGAAGAGGCTGCTTGTAGCGAATGCTGTAAGAAAATTTGATAACCTGTCGCACAATCAAACATACAAAGTAAGGTCGACAGTCTGCACTTTTGGAATTTCCTTCACACCCAACATATTTGATCAAGCAAGCTTGATCAACAATTTCCTAACTTGGGATATTAAGTGGTAAATTCTCCACTTCTGGTGCAGTACTGGAAGGAGCAATTTTCTCAAAAAAAATGATCTAGCTGGATATCTGAGGAGGAGAGGTGTCTTTTCCACCGAGGCTCTGATACCATATTAAATTGAGCACATAGATCTGTGGACAAACACACAACTCACAAAATAGATCACACAATTTATTTAGCAATTGAAGAATGAAACAGTGCAAAAATAGCTTGCAGCTGTGAATGCTTTCATTAATCAAAAAGTAATTGGATAACAATGAAGTACAATGGCTTTAATAGCCACATGAAATTTGAATCCACATGAGGAAATTCAAATTGATAGACTCTACTTGAATGTAGGTAACTAAGACCTTGTCTAAATCACTATCGGAGGACTCAATAGTTAACTAACCTTGTCTAAACCATAACCGGAGTTCATCAGAGTTCTAAAACACAACTCAAGTGTTACATTTAGTGTTGACTAAGGCTAGCTGACTGTGGTAGGTGAGAAATGCACCCCTCCTGAGTGCAGTCAAGTAAAACTAGCACTAACTGAATGTAGAGGACTAGAACTAAATGTAACTGACTCCTAACTTAGCTTAACTAGTCATCAACTGAACTGAACTGACCTTGGTTGGTTTTGGCACTCCTAGTGGCTTCCTAAATTGTAGGGATTGGTCTAGGAGGCTCCCAAACTGATGCAATCAAGTGCAATCAGTGGCAGTGAGCCTTAAATAGTGTTCCCCACACTTTAGTAACTGAAACATGTGCCCCAATTAGGCCAAGTTGACCCAATGATGTTAATGACTACAAATAGACTGGATGGACTCTCGATTTAGACATGACTCCCAATTTATCCATATGATCAAATTGGACAAAGGAGGATTAATAATCCTAACAGTCATGACCTTCCATCTATGGTGTTCCTTGAACTCCTTGATGGAATTTTCTGTTCATTTAAGGCTCTTCCAATGCACACTGACCGGCACGGCTACGAAGTGGTACATTGAACTTCCACAACATTCATTTCTAGATTTTATCTCTCTGGAAATTGTTTTCCTTATGCACTTTTAGCTACCCATTCGTTATGAAATAGGTACATATATTTTAACTTCACTCCGTCAAATACCTCCACACACATCTCGAACCATATCCATGAGTGGAGAAGGTAGAGACAGCTTATTAAATCTCCCATCCCAGACCAACTACTAGCTGATTGATTCACAAATTCATTGTTTCCTCCTATTTCCAGAGATGTGGCTATGGGCGGTGTTGTTACTGAAGAGTAGGCTATCAGTCGCGCTCAATATCTGGATTTTGTATATTCCCAATACAAAACATTGTATGACTTAATTCCTCAAGCTCCCCATCCCAGAACAGATACTGCTAAGCCACCAGTAGAAATTCCTATTGATGGGGTGGTTGGTTCAATCTAACCCTTGTCGAAAGAAAAACCTGCCAAACAACCAAATGCTTCTACCACTTCTCCTTTGACTCCTATGGTTTCTTCCAAGGCGAATGCTATTCAAAGTTTGCGGAAATCCACCAATAAGAAAAATGGAAAAGGTAAAAACAAGAAACCTAGAAACCAACATGAGAATTCTAAACTGATGACCAACGAGAATGATAAAGGGAAGAGAAAAAACAAATGTCCCTGCTTATTGTGTGGAGAAGATCACTTCATGAAAGAATGTACTCACCGTGATGAGATTCGTAAAGTTTTTAAGAGTAACCCTGCACTAGCATTTCTTACTGATCCTTTTTCCTCTCAACAGCAACTGATAGACCATATGTATAATCAGGGGACCTCCAATTTCACAGAAGAAATCAGAATGATGTCTTTTGAGACCATCAATTTGAATACTTATAGTCATTCATACGAGAAGCTAATAGAGAAGAAGGACGAAAATCCTTCTTCCGAGAAAGTTCCTTCTACTAGTTCTCCTCCATCTTCATCTAATGTCCCTCTTGTGATCAAAAAACCTAATCTTGATTTAATTTTACAACCACCTAAGGCTACCCTCAAGAAGTTTGTTTTCAATCCGAATTCCCGAGTTACACAGTTTTATATTGTTGTTGAAGATTTAGCTCAGGCACCTTGTAAAAACTTGCTAACAGCTTTGGTGGCATTAGAACTAGACAATACCAACTTGATTCTTTTCAACATAGAGAACCATAAATCCATATTACCTCACCAACTCACATTTTAGATTTCCTCTAGAGTAGTTGGGAGAAAGATCCATTGGATCATTCTAGATGAGGGAGCTTCAACCTCAGTCTTGTCTATAGCCTACTGGAGATCCAATGGTTCTCCTGAGGTTATAAAGTCACCTACTATTTCCAATACTTTCAGTAGAGCTTGGGGGAAAGAGTGTTTCCATTCAAGTAGAAGTGGTTGATTCCCCGTCATATTACAATCTTCTATTAGGGAGAAATTGGTTTTACACTATGACCATTTTCACTTCGACAATATTTAGAACTCTCCAATTTCCACATTTGGGGAATATTGTGACTATTGATCAACTTGACTATTGTATGTCGGATGTTACGAACCCTACGGGGAGTAAAATCCCTATGTTAGGTCATTCCCCTCCTCCTTATCAGTTAAATAGGGAAGTATGTTGAAAGACTCCACCCTTATGGGTGTGTTTCCGTCAGCCCCTCCTAGTACATAACTAGCAACAGTAAATATGATTTCCACTGCTGGCTATAGCACCAAGGGAAAATAAATTGTTGATTCATCCTTCCTTGGCCCATATGAATCAATGTACGATGCTATCCAATCTATTTACAATGACCATATTGATGAACTTCATCTCATGGCTTCTGATCCTTGCCACCTTCCTTACTGGTTAGAACCCTCTCTTCCCAGTCTAGATTATCTCACACATACTTTTCCTTCAGATGAGTCCATCATGGAGATCATGAGTGAGAATGAAACCATATGGGAAGATCATCATCATCGATATTATTTTCTTCCCAGCACCACTTCAGTGGGTTTTGACCTTGAATCACTTATTAGTACTGATATTGTCACCCATACACAAACACCTGTATTGTTGCAAAATATTGTATCCAAAGGAAATCTATGCAACATTACTAAAACAACCATGATTGACATATCAGTCAAACCTGGAACCATTGAGCATGTTCATGTAGGGAAGAACTGCTCAACAGAAGAAACTGAAGCATATAGAGCATTATTCAAAGAATTCTGAGATAATTTTTCCTGGACTTATGAAGAAATGACTAGGATAGACCCATCTATTGTGGTTCATGAAATTAAAACCTACCCCACAGCTAAACCTGTCAAGAAGAAATTACGTCAATTCCATCCCCGAAAGGCTGCAACTATTAAAGCCGAAGTAGAAAAACTTTTGAAGGTGGTGTTTATTTATCCTGTACCCCTGACAAAATGGGTATCTAACATTGTCTCTATGAACAAAAATTAGGGCACCATTAGAGTCTGTATCAATTTTCGAGACCTGAACAAAGCTTGTACTAAAGACAATTTTCTGACTCCACATATTGATTGTATTATCGACAACTATGCTGGAAGTGTCATCTTCTTGTTCATGGATGTTTTTTTGGCTACAATCAGATTGAGATATTTCTCATCGATCAGCAAAAAACAATATTTATATTCCCATGGGGAACCTTCTCCTACAGGAAGTTACCTTTTGGCCTCAAGAACATCGGAGATATGTTCCATCATGCCATGTCCTATGCATTTCACAACATTAAGAACATCGTGGAGTCGTACCTTGAGGATCTTCCAGCTCATTCACGGCAGTGGGAATACCACCCTAGGAATCTTAGGGACATTTTCCTGATATTTTATCATTATAACATATGTCGCAATCCACACAAATGTGTTTTTTGCATTGAGACGAGACGTCTTCTAGGATTTGTGGTTTCTAAGGATGGCATCTGGATTGATCCACTGAATATTGCTGCTATATTGACCCTACCTGCCCCAACAAACATTATTGAGCTCCAAAGTTTGCAAGGGGAGGAAAACTTTGTTTGTTTTTTCGTTTTCAATTTCGCAGAGACAACTCATGGTTATATGCATCTCCTAAAGAAGAACACTCCATTCTTCTGGGATGACCAAGCCCAGCGAGCCTTTAATAATATCAAGCATGCTCTAACTCATTCACCTGTGATACACCCCCTGGATTATTCAAAGGACTTTATCTTATATTTTGCTACCTCCACTACTACCGTTGGAATGGTTTTAGTGCAAGAAGATCCCAATGGTCAGGAAGACGTGATATATTATGCTAGTAGAAATCTCATTGATTCTAAAACCTGATACTTGTGTGTGGAGAATTTAGCATTAGCTATGGTCATTAATGTTCAGAACTTTCATCACTACATCTTGCTTCGCACTAATAAGGTACTTGCATATCAGAACCATATGTAGTACATCCTGACTCCTCAGGTGATAGGGGGAAAATATTCTCGTTGGATTGTTATTTTATAGGAATTCGACCTTAAGTTTGCCAAGGCCACTTCAAAGAAATCCTTGGTCTTTGCAAAGCTGATGTGTGACCTTCCCTATGATTTAATGGATATTGATCCCAGTGATTCATTTCCAGATGAATTCATGTTCTTGATAAGAACAACTCATCCATGGTATGGATATTTAATCATTTATCTCCAAACTCAAATATTTCATCCCAATATGTCTCGTGATGATCGTCGTCGTATTTGTCACCATGCGAAGTACTACTTAATATTAAATGATATATTTTATAGACGTGGTATCGATTCCATTCTCTGACAATGCCTTACACATGAAGAGGCTAAACAGGTCCTTAATAATTGCCACTCTGGAGCATGTGGCGGTCATCTTTCCAGGATGGCTACAACCCAGAAAATCCTTCATGCTGGCTATATCTGGCCTTCAATATTCAAAGATTGTCATGAGGTTTTTAATAAATTCCCACCTTGCCAACATTTCTATCCGAAAAAGCACACACAGCCTGATCCTTTACACCCAGTCATTTCGGTTGGCCCTTTTTCCAAATGGGGTATTGACTTTATGCATTGTAACGCTACCTCAGCTGGGGGGCATGGTTACATCATCATAGCCATTTATTATTACACAAAATGGGTTGAGGTTATGCCTATGTATGCAGAGGATGGTAAAAAAGCCACCCTCTTCTTATTCAATCCTGTGATAGCTAGGTTTGGAGTCCCACAGTTTATAGTCACTGACCACGGATCGCATTTCCTGAATCAAATGATGACCAAGTTAAGTACCAAGCTAGGTTTTTGCCATGAAAACTTGACTCCTTACTATCCACAGGCTAATGGTCAATTCCAGGCCATTAACAAAGTTTTAAAAACTATGCTATGGAGGATGGTTGGAGATCATAAGTCCAACCGACACCTAACCCTCTTTTCTTCTCTTTGGGCTTGTAGGACTTTGATAAAAATAGTGACTAGTTTCACACCTTTCTAGTTAGTTTATGGACTAGAAGTTGTCTTTCCTATCCAATGCCAAATTTTGTCACTAAAACTTGCACTATAACTTCTGCCAAACACTTCCACCTAGGAAGAGATATTTCAATACCTGATTAATCTTGACAAAACCATAAGAGATGTTGCCTTAGCTAATGAGGCACATAAGAAAAGCATCAAGGCACAGTATGATAAATTTGTTCAGCCTTGTTTTTTCAATGAAGGTGACCTAGTTCTAACCTATGATAAAAGACATGATAAACTAGGTAAAGGGAAGTTCGAGTCAATGTGGTATGGTCCCTTTGTCATCAGCAAAGTTTTAGAAAAAGGGGCTTGTGAGCTCATGGATTATGACAGGATACCCTTCGAGAAACCTCGCAATGGGTTGTACCTAAAGAGGTACTATGATTAAATCATTTTTTTGTATGGTACCTTGTATATATGTATATTTTTTTCTTTCAGTGTGTTGTGTCTTGATTTAGTATGGTTTTGAGTTTAGTGTCCAAACTGTTTATACCATGTTTTGGTTATACAGATCAGATGGATTTTTATGGCTTCGTTGATGGTGCTTGCCATCATACCCTGAACCTTGCTTCCATTTCTTGGGTTCTCTATTCCTTGGCTCATGACTTGATCAGTTCAGGAGAGGTTCGCATTGGTCCCACTACCAATAACATCGTCGAGTATCATGTAGTAATAGGTCTATTGACAGAGGCTGCATCTTGAGACATTCATGATTTGGTAGTGTTTATGGATTCGCAATTAGTGGTTTGTCATATAAACCATGTCTATACCATCAGAAACCCTGTACTCCTCCATTTATTTTGGAGAGTGTGTTTATTAGAGATATCATTCGAGTGTATCACTTACAGGCATATTCGAGTGTATCAAAATCGAAGTGCAACTAGTGGTTATGAAGAAGTGCGTGGGCTTAAATCTATTGGTGTACGAGATCTCTTGTATCGTCTGGAATTTATTGCCAATTCTGTGCAGGTATTATAGGTTTCGTTATCCCTTACTGTACTAGATTAGTGATTCTGCATGTAAATCATAACTTTCTCTAGTGGTTTGTTTCAAAGAGTTCTCAATGTTTTTTTATCATCATGTGTAGCTTCATGAAAAGAAAAGAGGTGTTGATTTTAGAGGATTAAAGAAGGATGGTGAGGAGGAGGATGCACCCCATTTTACGGTAATATTTGTCCTCAATTTCTAATCTGATTTGTTAGCATCTGGGGGAATATTTGGTGAGCTAAAGCATCTGGTTACCCCTTTATTCCTGTAATTTATGAAGCTGTCTTTAGCGTGAAACAGTTGTAATCTAATCCTCAGATCCTATGGCCTTGACTTTGTTTCATTTGTTTGGATAGAAATTTTCAATAGCAGAAACCACAATGACATATCTAGTTGGCTGCAAATGTAGGGCCTATGGCAGTTTTCATTTTCCCATGTTTACTTATTGCATCCCTACTGCTGCTTGTTATTAATGCTTCTAATTGTCAGCGTTCTATGTATATAATTTCTATTTCTCCTTTCAACACATGTGGACCTCCTATGCTCATTTTGTATATCTATTGGCTATTGCCTTCAATTTCTAATAGTAGTTGGTGTCCCTGGTGATCTGTTTCTTCTTTAGGCAATGCTGGTTTCTGTAGCTTCTATCGAAGATCATGGATGTTTTCATTTTAAAGAGCTTAGTCCTGCTTCAAACCGTAATTTTGAGTACGATCAATCTGTAGAAAATTGTGCCATGAAAATGTTGAATTAATTAGTCTCATTTTTTTTTCTTCAGACAATGCAGTTTGAGAAGTTATTCACAATAATGAAATCCAAGGAATCAAGTTGCCATTTCACCTTGTTGGGAGTTTTTTCCCCTCTTGAATGGAGTGGAGTTCAACCCTACTTCTTTTCTGTGCAGATTCTGTACCTACATACCTTAAACAAAGCTAATGCTTTCCTCGTTTTCTTTCATATCTATCTATCTATCTATATCACACAAAATAATTCCAATCTCTTAAGCTACGAGCACTAATGTCTGCGACCTTATAAGTTATTCCAGTAGCATCCATTTCACATTTTAGAAGGGGAATTTCTATTTCTACGTTGTCGCTTTCCTTTGGTTATTATAAGTTTGGCTATGAGAGTAGCAATAGTGTTTCAGTGAAGCAACAACCCTTTGTAAAATAACAAATTTGAGAGGAGATAAATATTTGCTTGTAAAGAAGCTAGCACTTAACATATATGTCAGGGAAATTTTTTAGTGCATCATGGTTAGGAGAAAAATTTTATTTGATAGGAAGCTTTAAAAATTATCCATCAGTTGTACATTGACTTCAGGAAAGGTGACACATTTGTTGTCTTAAACAATGCATCTATATCCTGCTAATTGCCCTTATTGCTGTTTAAAGTAGTGATGGACCAATAGAAACAGTAGAAATCATAGTCTTTATTGCTTGAGTAAAAGAAAGGCAACTATGAAGAAGAATTGTGAGTCAAAAACCATGGAGGAAAGAGGAGGAATATAGGAATCTGTTAGGTCATGACCACAAATGGCACAAGTGAAAAATTTAATAGTATATTAAATGTTCCTAGCATAGGAAATGAACCATAATGACTATGTCCATTTAAAAACATGAAAGAAATAGGAGGAATATGTTAATCTATTAGGTTATGGTTCATTTCTCCACAGTGAAAATCTAGCATAAATCATTGTGTAGAAATGATTCATAATGAGGAATATGGTCATTGCTAGCATAGGAGAAATGACCATAATGACTATGCTCCCTACCAAGATTTACTGTAGACATGACACTTATTGAAGTTGCTTAGAGATCGAGGGGCCAAATGATTTGGATCATAGATGGGAAACATTGATTATTAAAATAGGAATGTTTACTCCACAATCATTCATTAAACGTTAATGTTATAATTTTTTTTATCAGTAAAAGGCATTGTATTATTGTGCCTAGAATTACATCAGCTTTCCATTTAGTAGGAAATTATATACTAGACCACTATATACTTATCCACTAGTAGGATGACAAATCGAACCTTTATGCCATAGCTGTAGGTTGGGTGTGGCCAAAACTTTACAGGAAAACAAGATACATGAGTTATAAGGATAGGTTAAAAAGTGATGACCACCATTTGATCACAAATTGAAATATGTTTCTATTGATTGGGGTCATGTAGTACATTGCAAAACTATTGTATACCTTTTGCATCAGATTTGTTGTAACATCATTAGGGGAATAATTGTCATGAATAATTTTAGCTAGATCATTCTTGTTTGAAGGCTGCCATGTAGCCCAGTCATCTGCACTTCTCATAAATACACTGGAGTTAGCTCAAGTGCCATAAATATATAAATGAAAATCAAATATCATGAAACATACAAACTATCATCTGTGATTTTGGAAATATAACAGAAAGTATTGAATCTCCATTGGTATCAATACCACGAAGGTAAACAAAATATACAACACAAAATAACTAGGATTTACCTGCTTGTCAAGACTCAAGAGTTGCATCAAGATTCAAAAGATGATGAAAGACATGATGTCCATGCTCCAACAAATGTTGAATTAAGCCCAAAATGCTTCCACTCCTATGTCACTACCAGCCTTTAAATTTGGCACAAAACATAACACACTTTTATGGTACCATAAATGCTTAAATTTGGCACAAAACATAACACACTTTTATAGGAAAACAAGGACCAAGATACATATGGTTGACAGACATGGAGGAAATGGAGATCCATTGTTTTATGATGAGGACTGCTTAGAAAGGAGGCGTTCCTATAAAGAGGATGAAAATGACCCATGTTTTTCCCTCTGCATTAACTACGCTCACTCACATTTCCCTTCAGCTATGAAAGAAGCAGTTATCCCTAAGGTACGCATAAAGAGCATGGGATGTGTCCTTAGTTTTCCTGTTTTGTCTCGTTTGATGCATCTTGTGCTTGATGAGGAAGCTTAAGCAAATTTGGTACATTTTATTATATCATCATTATCTCTTTTGATTGCAAATGCTCAGGTGCTTTACTGTTTGTTCTCTTCCTCAGAATCCAGGATCATATATTACAATTGATAATATGAGTGTATTCAACACACCAAGAAAATTTGTTAGGTCTCTGGAACAACAATCCTCCTCCAAAAACACATGTAGAAAATTGCAATCTAGAGGAGAACTTGCAGATTTTGTAGAAGCTAACCATGATAATTTGAATGCAATTGACTGGAATATGAACTTAAGTCCAGCTGCCAATGGCACTGTCAATGATTCCATGGGTGGAGACAATCGACATATGATCACAGCATAAAAAGGAAGGACAATGCTTGACAGTCTCTATAGTGTAGCTGATGGGTATTCAGTTAGAAGGAATTCAGAAGAGGGAGATCTGCAGAACAGTTCTGAATGGTCAAAAAGTGTGCATAGAACTGATTCTTTGTCACTTGCTTCAAGCGCTGTTTTTGAGGAGATGTTAAATAATGAGGAAGATTACCAGAGCACTGGCCTGACTGAGTTAGAAAAGGAAGCTTATAAGATAGATGATAAGAAAGAAAATTGCTTACCAACTAATTTCAATTCGTTTGAAGGTTCAACTGATTCTTGCAAATGGCAAGAGACAAAAACATTTTGTAAATGTTGGAGAAGAGCATTGTGCTTTATGGAATCCATTCTGGGAGTCTCCTTGTGTGCTGTGTTGGTTGTTCCTGCAATTATGGTGGTTGTCAATTTATTTAGCAATCAAGAGGAATACCATGTCATGGTTCCCACCTAGGACATTCTATTTTGTGGTCATTTAAAATTAGTAATTTACAAATATTATCGACTTAGTATGCAGCCATTGTTTAAATGGGAGTATAAAATTTGAATCATCTTCTTGAAGCATCTTGCTTTTGTCTTTCCCTTATTCATCAGGCTTTCTTCCATATATTTCATTGCAGAGGGGATTATGATAAATCATA